>JAGPOY010001893.1:0-15984 GCA_018983105.1 Silene uniflora
ACATGGTTGCACTTCATATGACGATCATACTACTATTCCAATTAGCCATCATATTCCTTAGTAGAGGCCGTTTTAAACGGGCGGGGGTGGGTGTTTTATTAACGAACTTCCCATCACGTACTTTCACAACGAACTCATTTTCTCAAAAGGTTTCCGAGTTTTCCTAAAACTTGGTGGCGACTCCTTTTCAAATGAAAACCCCTTTCTTTTTCCAAGGAACCCCGGTTTTCCACATCCACAGAAGCAAAAGAGGAAGAAAGGACCCTAATGAGTACATAAAAGCATGCAAAATGTGGTTCGTTAAGGGGTTGAAAGTGCAACTATTATGGTCACATCAGGTACTCAAGCGAATATTCATGATATTATTAGCTTCAAAAGGAAGAAATATGGAACTTACCAGGTCCCTGTTCCAGCGCTCATAACCTGGCAGCATTAAGCCCGAAACCCGCATAGCCGCATCAAAATTCCCTCGAGGTGTCAGCACCTTTTTTGAGGCCGTACCAGGCAACCACGGATCAAACCAAACCTGCGTGTCCATACCATCACCAATTCTCCTCCTCGCACCTAATTTGACCACATCTCTCGCCTCCCAAATACTCCTCCACGTATAGCTAGGAGCCGTACCAAGATCCGCTTCCATAAAGGTCTGTGACGGAAAATATTTGGCTTTCAAAACTCGTACCATAAGAGGTGCACTCTCGGTCATAAGCCTCCAAGCTTGTTTTCCGAGTAGCGCAAGATTAAACTTATTGAAGTCACGAAATCCAAGTCCACCTCTTGATTTTGGGAGACACAACCGGTCCCAAGCTAACCAAGCCATCTTCCTCTTCCCCCCTGTCGCACCCCACCAGAAGCTGGATACAAGAGAGCGTAATTCATCACAAAAATTAGCCGGCAGCTTGAAAACACTCATGGCGTATGTCGGGATAGATTGGGCAACTGCCTTTATCATAATTTCCCGTCTCGCCTTGCTGAGTAGCATACCTCGCCATCCTTGCAATTTCTTACTCAATTTAGCCCTAATGATTTTCGATATTACCTGCTTTGAATGACCGATCATTGTGGGTAAGCCTAAATAGCGGCCCTGGACCTCCACAACACGGATCCCAAGGACAGCCGCAACACGGTCCTTCCTCTCCCTGCGTGTACCTTTACTGAATGAGACCGTCGTCTTGTCAAAATTGACCATCTGGCCCGAGGCCCTCTCATAGTCCCTTAATATAGATTTGACTCTAAAACCTTCCGCCTCAGCTGCTTTAACAAAGAAGATACTGTCATCCGCAAAAAGAAGATGAGAAATAATCGGCGCTGCAGGGGCAATACGAATACCATGTAAAGAACTGATTTCCACGGCTCTTCGCATCAAACTAGACAAGACCTCAGCACATAAGATGAAAAGGTAAGGAGACATATGGTATTAATTAGTATAAAGATGTTAATTATTTTAACATAAACAAATATAATAATATAATTAGTATATTATATTTTGGAAACTATTAAAAAGTAAATAAATCAAGTTAGATTTACAAAAAAAATATAATATTCCATAATTATTTTGACTTAATTAATTTAATGCATATATGTAATATATATTTCGAGTAGTGAAAGTAATAAAAGTAATCTTGAATATAGTATTCACTCATTGGATACTTAAAGAGTAAAAGTAATTTTGTTCGTAGTGTAAAGAATTGTAGTAACAATGGATATAGTAATATGATAGTAATCACTCATTTGAATAGTCAAAGTAACAATATTAGCAGCGAGCGGGAGTAGTGAAAATAACAGAAGTAACAACGACGGGAGTAGTCAAATTATCACTATTAATGTGCAAGTAGTGAAAGTAACAATAATTACGGCGAGAGTAGTGAAAGTGAAAGTAATAATAACGAATGTAATAAAGTAACACTTCTAAGAACAAAAGAAACTATATATGAAAAATTAGTTAAGCAATAGATTTAAGAAAAATATTAATAGCGGGAGTAGTGAATTTGTCTCATAATTTATTTTATTGTAATTTTAAGATATAATCCATATCATATATAGAAAAATATATTAATGATAAATTTATGAGTTATACAACTTTAACGTAGTTTTAGTTAATTGAAAATATATTTTAATTCTAAATAGAAGTATCCCGGGATTATTGTTTGATTGTTTTACTAGTACTTAGTTAACAAACAACCAAACAATAATCCCGGAAAAAAGTAAACCAAACGTAAATCTGAGGGGTTGTTTGTCAATTTAAATCAATAAAATGAAAAGTTGTGCGCTTATACTTCAGCTTCAGGTTGCAAAATAGGAATATCAATCGTGTTCCTAATTTGTATTATCGTGTGGCCATGAGAAATAGGATTGTACGTGGGAGGTACTACCTCAGATTCTAGTTGTTGTTGAGCATTTGTGTATTTTTTTCTGGGCTTATGACCTCAAACTTTACTTGTTTTTGAGCATATGTGTATTTTTTCTGAGTTTATTAAAGTTTATAGTTAGATTTTTATGTAATGTTTTTTACTTTTATTATAAATTTATGAACTCAAAAACTTTATTATAAAACTCATAATTTCTAAAACAAAACTCAAAAAAATATAGTATAATGCTCAGAAGCTACAAAATTGGTGGTAGTACATCAGATATATGATCTTACTGTGCGGCCATGAGCAATCAATCAAAAAGTTTTATAACATTTTAAAAATTAACAAAATGAAAATATTACGGTAAAAAATAATATTATATTTATGCTCAAATTTAATTTTCCACTTTGGCCATGTTCTTTTCGGTTTAATTTCAGCCCTCATTGAGCTCACTTCAATTCACTTAAGTTCAGCTCAACCCACTTTAGCTCGTTTAAGTTCAGCTGAGCCCACTTCAGTTCAGTTCAGTTCTTTTAAATTCAGCTTGACTCAACCTTGTCATTAATATATAATTAATTTTAATATTAATATAGTTATTATTGTAATTGTCATTATTATTATTATTAATATTTTATTATTATACTCATTGTCGCAAGCTCGCCATATTTTATGAATAATTTTTAAATAAAAATGGACGGTCTTACAGTGTGAGTGATGCGTATCGTTAATATACCAAAAATAAACCTAAGTCAACTAACTGGGTAGTCAGCGGAAGTAGGGTCGATCTCCTCAGGGAGGTAACAACTATCTATAATCTAATCTGTCTTAGTCACAAATTTGGGGGTTTTAAATTGATTGGTAACTAAACTATGAGATTAAAAGAGATTGAGAGAAATAAAGCAAATAAATGATGGAATAAAATCAGATAAAGGGGAAACATGCCAGGAATCGATCTGCCGTGGTAACTACAATATCGGGTTAACTAGGTCGGTCAGTCTATTGATAAGAAGAGTAACGATTATCTCCTTTCGGTCTCAAACAATTGATTATAACTTTTCGCTCTAATCACCCTATGGTCATCCTAACTGACTTCCGCCCTATTAGGAATCGCCTATCGTATCTAAGCAAGTCTACCCTACCAATCTTTCGATCCAGGTCGGGGTTAACTAAATAATCGATCTCCTGCGTGCACTCATTCAACCAATTGACAATTAAATCGCATAGAACGATTCTTATCTCAATACTAACCTAACAAGTCAAACCTATCATGTTACTACCACAGTTTCCCTTATCCTAGCATATTAATGAAATTAGCTACGCATGGCTTGGGATACTACGCTAGCAATTACTAAGATAATAACATAAGACATGATAACTAATAATAGTAATAACAAATAAAGAGAAGGAATTAAAGCGCAAGAAATTAAATTAAATAAAAGGGAAGAGAGTATCGATTACAGAGTATGAAGATCGGGAATCGAGGCAAGCCAAAAATCGGATCTCCAAAAAGTTACAGTAGCAAAGTGTAAAAGTGATAGTAAAAGTTAATGGTAAAAAGTTCTAAGGTAAAGAGATGTGTTTCTGATTAGCGAGCTAATCCTTATTTATAATAAAACTAATGCGTAATTAAAACCTAATGCGTCACGGACCAAAGCCCATAACAATAAACTACTCGATCGAGGGTATCATCAACTCGATCGAGTAACAATCTTCAGCCATCCTCTCGATCGAGCAAAGAACCAACTCGATCGAGAACTCCTTCAGCAGTGATCACTCGATCAAGCACAAGACAACTCGATCGAAGCCTTCAGCTTAAGCATTCCTCTCGATTGACCATAAGCAGGGGTCGATCGAGGTCTTCTGTCTCTTGCAACTCGTGTTGACTCATATATTGGCCTTTGACTTGGATAAGTGGTGGTTTCACGCTTCCCAATGCGCGAGAATTCTGTTCCGTCTCCTCCATCTCCTAGATATGCGTGCTTGGGGACAGTTTCGGCTTGGTTTTCACCACTTCTTGACTTGTACCTACAAAATGACAATGAAAGTACAAAGTAGCAAATTCGGGGTATAAAGTGACATAAAATCACCTAAATGACATAGAAATAATGCGTGCCAAAATGGACCGTAAAGTCTATATGAAATGCACGCATCAAACTTCCCCAAACCAAACCTTTGCTTGTCCTCAAGCAAACTAATTGCAACTAGTAAGGACCTAATGGAAAGGAGTATGTCTCAAAGCTAGCTATAAGTCAATGTCAAACCGTTTAATGCATATAATCAACCGCTGCAAAGCTCAATACAAAAGCGAACAAAATTTATGCATATCTTGGAAACAAATTGGACGTTCGACCTTGCAAGACTCATAAGTTTGGATTCTCCCGGGTCACTCTTCTCTCAACAAGCAAATGGCAAGTTTATATATGTAAAGAGAAAGAAGAAAATGCAGACACTCACCTAGATTGCGACCGACATAACATGCATCGCTAACTAACATGAAAATTGATTCAGTCACCATAAACACGCACAACCACCGTTCAAGGACTATCACGTGCCGAACAATTGCACAATATGGATATGTGAGGCTAATTGGTAAGAAGGGGCAAAACAATAATGAGATTGTGAGGGTAAGTAGCCAAGCTAGCACCTAACAAAACCATGAATACACTCATTCCGTTCTTCCAATAATAAAAAATGAAGCTCAATGCCGTCATAACTAGGCATATACAACGCAAAGAATCCAAGAAATAAGCACCTCGTAAAATATTAATAAGCGTAAGAGGTGTAATGAATAATTATTTCAGCCATTTTTTTTTGTTAATCTTTTTTCGATTTTTTTCTTGTTTTACAGGGCTGATTTTTTTCTTTTTCTTTCTTTCATTCCTTCCTTTTCTCAAAAATACTCACTCCGATACAATAAAAGTGAGCCAAAATCCGATACAAAGCAACAAATACCTCAAAAACTACTAAACTAGCTCGGTAAAGGTAGGCTTAATCAATATATATATATATATATATAAAAGAGAGTTTTTTCAGGCAATTCTAGAGCGTCCACATCATCATAAATAAATTAAGGAAAGTTTCATAAAAAATATTTTTGATGCAAAAAATAAATTGGAAAATCTTTTAGTTATTATTATAGTATATAGTATATATTTCCTATATTATATTCAAGTAATATTTCTAATATTTGCATAAAAACTTTTTTCATTTCATTTGGCAAAAAATTTCGCTAAAAAAATTATGAAAATAATATAATTAAACTCGTGATAAAAAATGCTATCATTAGAGTATAAATTTCATATAATTTGCACATATTACAATTTTGTAATACATTGTATGTTATATGTCCCACATTGAAAAATAATATATGAGTGATAAATATACTACGTATAAATAATAGAATTGTCTCACATCGAAAGATTAACCTAAGGTGGGTGATTCTATGAGTATAAATAGGAGGCTCATTGAAACTTAGATATCAACCTAAAATCTTTTGAGTCTCTTAAATATTTTCTTAAAGAACTCCTAAGAGTTGTATCATATATCCACAATATGATATAAAAAAATAAGTGGATATATACGTAGAGACGTAGAGTATTTCTATCTATCTATATTAATAAAAGAAGCTTTTTTCGTGCGATTATAAAGTCTCCAACTTTTACGAACTACCGTAATAATTTAATAACCAACAGATATATATTTGAAATGGGAAAGATCGAGGACATCTATCTCATGTCAACCATGAAACTTAATATTAAATAAAAATTATACGAAGTAGAGGTCAACTAAATTTCAAACTTCTCTGCCGCATATATAATACATGAAAGCCTATATATATAAATTGCGCGTAGATTCAATTTCCCCTCTTTATCTAAATTATAGTTTTTAAATTTTTTATCATATTTGACATCTCTGATTTACTTTATACGTGCGTTGCATGAATCCAACAGAATGCATAATTATAATTGATCTAACAGTATCAAATGATTGAGACGGGGGACTATCAAAACATTAATTGAATTCTTTTTTAACAGTATCAAATGATTGAGACGGGGGATTATCAAAACATCAATTGATTTTTTTTTTAACAATATCAAATGAATTCTTTTTTAACAATATCAAATGAATGAGACGGGGGACTATCAAAACATCAATTGAATTTTTTTTTAACAATATCAAATGATTGAGACGGTGGAAGTATCAAAACATCAATTGAATTTTTTTTAACAGTATCAAATGATTGAGACGGGGAGTATCAAAACATCAATTGAATTTTTTTTTAACAGTATCAAATGATTGAGATGGGGGGTATCAAAACATCGAATGAGTTGAATGTTCGCCCAAAAAAAATTCATAGCAATTAGAGGTGGGTCAATTTTTGTAACCCGTGCAACGCACGGGCATGAAATCTAGTTTAGAATGTAGTTAAAGGGGCAACTGACAGATTTGGCTTAATGTGGAGCTGATGGGGTAAAATGAGAAAGGGGAAATACAAAAGTTCTCTAAACACGTGATTCATGTTTGCAAAAAATATAAGCTGTCATATATGAAGTAATGTTAGAGGATTTAATATATACTAGTTGGTTGCACCGCGCGCTTCGCGCACGGTCCCCCAAGATATTTTAATCGTTGACGTTTTATCATCTTAGCGTATATTTATTTTGTTCGGTTGTCTGTGCATGTTGAGGGAGGAAAGTCCTCTCCAGTATCTCATTCTCTCCAGTACCTTCCAGTGGGTATTGAGGGTCCGGATTTTATTTCGGGATGATCTAACGGTTAACTATCTTGAGGATGTGTAGAGGTAATAATGATTTTATATTGTTGTATTAGAGGAAATGGAAGGTGATGGAGAGAAAAGTAATGGGGAGGATTCTATCCCCATGTTGAGTGCCGGTCACAATGAAACTTTTGTTATATTGTTTTGATGGTTGAATCGATTGCAAAAAAATTATAATCATTCTTAAATAATTCGTATTTAACTTTGTAGAGAGTCTGGATATCCGAATGTAACTACGCCTTTTACTTAGACGGTCAATTGTTAAAGAACACAATAACATGGAATACATAGGACATTAGTATTATGTTGTAGCTTGTTAAGTAACGTAAACACATACATATACAAGACTCTCTTCAACATAGATATTCTTAAATACGCTCTTTCTAGAAAGTTATGCACATTTTCACTCAAAACGTAGGCTTATGAGCACACACCGCCTGCATAGCTGGTTTTTTGAATCTATATGGTGCATTTTATTTTACGCTTACATTTCAAGGTAGCTATCTTGTTTTCGGTTGATGTTTATATAGGGTTTTTTTGAAGCTATATTCAGTACGAGTCGGGTTATTATGAGTTGGACAAATTTGCGAGTGTTCTATAAAACTTGGATCATTCGATAAGTGTAGTACCACCACTAATTTGCTAACATAGATAATAGAATTTCTTTTGAATTACACACAAACTCGGAGCCATATTAGAGAAAGCACTTACACGGACGCCTAGCAATAAGCTATTAACTAACACTGACAACATTTTATTTCTCCATGTCTGAATCTGACAGAATAAGAAGTGGACGCAAAGATGAAACGCTCTTGATCAAAACTAAATAAACTTACTGATCCAATCTTTCTTCAGGAGAGTAGTGTATTTTTGGAGACAGTTCATAGGTACATTTCAATAAATGTATCGACAACATTAACATATACGTTATTTGCCTCTACATCATCTATGATGTGGGATTGAAGCCTTGGTGCATCTGGCACCTACACATAGCCTATACCTAAACCGCCCCTTTCCTTCTCCTTCTCCTTCTCCCTCCGCCTACGCGTCTAACTATTCCTTCTCGTCCTCCTTTGGCTTCCGTATCCCTTCCCTTATGCTTCTCCTTCCTCTTCACCATTCATACTCACATCCTTAACCTTTATCCATGTGCATCCTCGTTTTGTTATTCTCCCTGGTCCTAGTCCTGCTGCCATATCCCCTTCCTCGTATGTTACTCCCTTATCCTCCCCGCTTCTTATACTAATGCTGGTCTTTTTCCCTTGATGCATGTTATTCTTCCGCCTCTGTATCCTCTCTTCCTTGTCATTATTCTTCTCACTCCGGCTTCCTTCCATTTCTCCTCAACCCACTTCTTTCTTTCCTCTACTTCTCTTCCTCTTTCTCAACACTTTACTCCTCCCTCTTTGTCCTCATCTTTTTCTTCTTATTAACAACGGTTTGCAAGTTGATTATTACATTCCATTTCTCCTCACCGTTGACTTCTTAATTCATTATCACTTCCCTCATTCCCTCTTCTTCGCCTCCTCGGCGTCCTCCTCTTTCCCTCTCATTTACATCTCTCATCTCCCTTCCACTTTCTTCTCTGCATCCCCCCTCCTCCCTTCCGCATCCGCATCCACTCTTATTTTCATCCTCAACACGTTTTTCTCCTCCTATTTTTACTCTCCCATTTTCATCTCCAAGATTGCCTCCTTTATAATTTTCAATTGTTATATTTACAGATAACAACATTTTTCAATTGTAAACCGTACGCCCTCATTAATTATTGTAAATCAAGACTTGAAAGGCAATCAAATGTAGATTTTAGTTACTTTGTGTTAAGCCACTTCTTTATTAAAGCTAAACTGGAAATTGCATGATCACATTTCAATTAGCTAAACTTGTTCTCTCATAATACTGGCATGGGTAATTCTCTCATTATAAAAAAAATCCAGTCAATACATATAGCACAATAGTCAGGCCTAGTAAATCACTCTAAGTCCAAGGAACATATGTGCAAGACATCAACATGCTAATTGCTAAACAAGTGCTTAGCCTCACTTGAATTCACTTTGTTAAAATTAGAGTTGTACATGTTTAGCAAAAAAAAAAAAAAAACAATCAATTTTGTTTGTACATATGTTCAAACTTTACGATAAAAAAACAAACAATCACCGAGTCATCGTTGAAAACTAAAACCTGAAAATTTCAAACAAAAGGTAAATAGACATAAACAACTCTAATTCCAGCAAATTTCGCTAAATTATACGATTAAAAAACACATTCATTTATAGTGGCTATGTTTGGTGTTTTAAGCACATCTTCACAACTCTCTAGACTGGGATGAAAACAAAACTTTTTTAGATAAACATTTTATTCAATTGAAAATTTGACCTACTGGTTACTAATCAATCGGTAGCCTATTAAATGTGATGAATGAATATCTCTACTCCAACATTGTTCACACAAACATGACTTTTGGTACCAAATGCATTTGACACATTATGTAAAGCAGCCGACGGTATTAATCTGGAGAGAGTATATCTACCGTGATTATTAGTAAGACGAAGTGCTTCTGCTGTCCATATGCAAAAGTCTGACCAACAAACAATATTCGCTGCAGTGTTAATAACTTGTCCAACAAAAGGGTAGAAAAGAGCCTTATAGTATATGATGTGTCATGATTCTCTGAATTCCTTCCACCTGAAAACACAGATGATATTCACAGTTTAGTTCGTAAATCACGCTACATAGGGAATTTTCAGTATGTATGAATTACTGGTGGCCACTAACCTCACAATTGTTGGTGCTTCAAAATCCCAAGCATGAAAACATTTGTGAGAATCATTAAACTGAAGCACTCCTCCAAGCTCCATCTCCATTATTGCCTGATAAAAGAATTGGTATATTTTCATGATTTCAATTACGTCACCAAAGAATAACATAATATATATGAGCATTACCTGAGGGGAAACTAAATGCTGTTTATCTGCATGAATAAATCTTGACCATGGTTACTGTGCCTGCAGTTATAGTGAGAATTACGATGAGACCGATAAGAAATTTGAGCTCTTATAAAAAAGAATATGGAAATATATAAGAAATGGTAAAAATTGCTCGAGTACCTCCCAACAAGAGCATCAACTTCAGGGAGAAGCTCCAGATGACATTTATTCAGATGAGTGTTCAATTCATCTGTGCCAAGAACCTGAAATCGTAATTCTCACTATAACTGCAGGGCTTACTGAGAACTTGATCAGTCGAGAACTTGATAAATTGTGAGCCTCATATCCACACTCACAAACAAAGATCTAGCTAAAGCATTCCAGAACCAAGGACCACCCAATAACCTCATAAATTTCTTCTTCAAGCCGCTGCCAAACTGCAAGATCACAGAAATTAAAATTTCGACATCCAGAATGAAAGTCTCAACAACATCAGGATACTTTAATTATTCATAAATCAATTATTTTGACATAAATAACACAGTAATACCGATCCTTGTATGACGAAGCTAGCCAGTCTTTACAGCTATAGAAAGGCGATGAAGTCAATAACTACTACTCATTAACTTGGCAGTATGAATACTACTCATTAATTTGGCAGTATGATGAAATCGAGCAAAATATTCTTTGACTGTCCGTATTCATTCATTTGTAAATTGGTAAACTGAGCCTCACATATTTAACAAAGTATAAATTGTTGGGCATATGCTGACGTTCTAAACTCAAAACCTAAGCTTATAAAATTTCAAAGACAAAGTCCAGGAAATCAGCCCAAAGAAGTCACCAAACAAAGTAGATACAAAATGGAATCCTTCACCCAATATATTTGATGAAATTTTCCAGTACAAATATAAACAAATGAGTTAAAGTTCAGATACACACATTAGAACTAAAAAAAACCAGAGGGTTATAACTAAAAGTATGAACCTAATGAGAAATTTGTTATGCAAACTACAACACAATAAACGACATAGTCCATCCTCAAAACACCAATCTTAAAATAGCAAAGACCCACATGCCATCCATTGATTTGTAAATTGGTAAACCAAGTCTCACCCAAGCTTATCAAATTTCAAAGACAATTTTCAGAAAATCAACTACAACAACATTCCCGGGTAATTCATTCCAAAACAAATGCAGGAATAAAACATAACGAAGCTGAAAGTATGCTATGTCGTTCTAGAGATTGACGATCCAAAGCCAAGCATTAATACTGAACAATAAAAGCACAGAACAATCAAATACAACCAACACCTCTCCACGCATAACCACAACAAACACAATCTGAAACATTGACTGCAGGGGTTCCCCTCATTTTCCTTTACCTGGCAAGCAGCTTTCCTGCACTTTTCCTCAGCTAAGTTCGTTCCCTGCAACCAATCGCTAACTAATCAGCACAAACTCAAAAAAAGAAAGCAAACCCAAAAAGGAGGAATCTAAATGAAAGGGCAAAAAATCTCACCAACAAAACCTCCAAATTACCCAGAAAGCTTGTATATTTTTACCTCCTCGAACCCCTCTTTTATAAGTGAAAACAGGACTGAGCTGCCCTTCCCACTGTTCAAGACGGGTACAGGACCATGATGACACCATACCTCCCTTACTTAGCATACATACTTTTAAGTCATCCTCACTATAACACACAAAGGTCACATCACCTTACCTCAAACCATCTCTATAACCACACACTCCACAACCCCTTACCCTGCTCCAAATGTACCCCACATTAGCAACTTAGCTAACACAGCCCATCTCAAACAGGCTTTCCAAGACAACCTTAAGACCGTCCTGTCTAAATAGTTTGCACGACAAAGTTTTGATGGTGTTCCGGTTCTAAACATATCAAACTTAAGCCACTATTTATCAAGCCGTTGCACCGTAATTGTTTTGCGTTTTTTATTTTACAGCCCAAATTTATCACATTAGTGCATTTTTCAGGAACACTTATATTATCCCACTGCATTTGTTCCCACCGCTTCCAACCTATCCCAGTTCGCTAACGTAAGTGTAAACGCGTTAATTTCAGCCCAAAAGTAACCAGACAATAAAATTAATCAAGTAACCACCAATCAAATTACTAAACCCGCTGCAAATTAAAATCGGTTCGCCCAAATTACCCCCACAAAATCCACAATAAAATTAATCAAGTAACCACTAATCAAATTATTAAACCCGCTGCAAATTTAAAACGGTTGGCCCAAATCACCCCCAAAAATTCCCCAAACTCAATTTTGACAGAACAAATTCAGGTATAAACGCGCCAATTTCAGGCCGCAATCACACAATTAATAAGATACGACATGGAATTAATCAGCTAATGGAACTAATCAAGTACCACCCATCAAATTATTAACCCTCGCCCACCCCTTATTAAACGAGAAAGGATGAGGAGGCCACTGATCTAAAACTGGAACATAAGCACGTCGAATGAGCAGGCCAAAAATCTGAAACTGGAATAAGCATGTTGAAGTATGGGAGGCCACCAAAGCAAATTTGAGTCGAAACTAAAAAGCCAAAACAATGGGATGCCGGCCATTAAAGAAGACCACAAATGAAATAAATAAAAAAGCCATAATGAGAACCGAAAGAGGAGGAAGCCATTATGAGAATCTAAGGAAGACGAAGTAAAAAAAATGGTAATTAACAGGAAGCGGGTGCGGGTGTGAAACAAAGGAAAAAAGTGAAAGGCCCAAAAATGAGTAGTGGACTGAACAAACCAAGCGCACAAACCCATCGACCCAACAGCTCAACCCGCCCAGAAAAGAATAAAATACAATATAATCTCAACTATTCACTTTACTATTCACAACGAATAGTAACTACTCCACCCGACTTTTATATAAGGGGTGGATATATATTATAATATGCTGGTAGAAGCCCAATATACTAGGAGTATTTCAATACGTGCCAAAGAATTTGCTCCATTCCCAAGGACAGGGATCGAACCCCTGACCTCATGGTTAAAGGATGAGGTGAGCAACCACCACACCAAATCCATTTGGTTATTGACCAACATTCTAAATAGCATATTTGACCAATCTAAGCGGGGCGTAAATCAAACGTTAAAAAAAAGTCAAGACAATCTAAGCACGTGACTCTATTCACAACCATAATCACGTTCATCCCCAAATTGTGCACTTCTTGAAACCCTAGTTTCTTCGATCATCATCGTCGTCAATTAGTCTTCATCGTTAATCTACAATTGCATAAGGTATCTCATTCATTCATGATGCGATCTCTCTAATTTCCTTTCTATTCTTGATTAACTAATTCTTTCCGATTAATTCTTGAGATTTAATTAGACGTATTTCACTCTAATGACGAATTATCGGTGCAATTAGAGTAGTTTGCACTTTTGGTGTATAATTCGTGTTTTGGTGAATAATTAAACAGTTTATTGGTTTATGAAAAAAATTATTGATTAATTTCATGAACATTTCGCGATAATTTGACGCATTTCACTCTAATTAGTTTTCGGTTTCCGAATAATTACGTTCTTGTTGTTTGTTCTTGATATACGGAGTATTAATTTATTCATCCTATTCAACTAGTTCTTCATGTTTGATTAAATACTCATCGCAGAATAATAAAATCGTAAACAACTGGTTGTATTGAAGGGAGTAATTAATAAAATTGTCTCAGTATTCATAATAATCATTTAAGCCTAGCTACCATAGGTTGATTTTTTTTCATTGAATGCGGTACAGATGGGTGATCACCACATGTTTGAGTTGAACTCTGAATCAAGTGGCTGATATAAATTATGATGGATACGTAGTCACGGGATCCACTTACTGCACCGTCTGCTGGAGCTTCGGATGAACTGCCCACACTGCCAACTGATGCCGGGTTAACTACCACATCTAGCGAGGCTTCTTCTAAGCAGTCATTTTGGGGACTGTCATCGGGGGCAAAGAACTTGAAAATTCCACAGACATTGGCAGGAGGTCAAGAGGACCGCCAGGTGGGATTGTGGGAACTTTGGCTAATCTGCATTTTCGAGATTTATGAGCAGTTTATCGATGAGATTGTCTCCCAAAGACCCAACACATGAACAAGCCGCTGACCAGAAGTCTTCTCAGGAACCATTACAAAAGGCTTGGTCGACTCTTCTAAAAGCGCTGTGACGGCAGTATCAGTGAAGGCTAGGCATGTTGTGTCTCAGAACAAACGAAGATATCAGGTGCGCCCGCGTATTCTATTATGTTCTTGTATTATGCAACGATTTACCACATCATCTCGGTTAATTAGACTTTTACCTTCTGTTTTTTCATGATGATATATACGGAATAATATGCTTTCTTAAAAAGTTAAGGATATTGTATGACAGTAGCGACTGCATTGATATCTTTAGTTGGGCAGAAGGGTGTGGTAGTTGGAGCTGAAGTAGTGGCGTCCCTAGAAAAGTTTGGGAGCTTGGTATGAAGTCTTAACTGCTAAATTTAAGGACATCAATCTAAATTAGCGGGGTTTTGGGATTAAGGCTCTGATGTTGTTGTTGTAATCTAAATTATTGGGGTGCTGTATTCCAAAAACAGTAGAAAATTACTTAAAACTAACATTTATACAGTGAAATTTCCAAAAGTTCTGTGGTCTTGGGAGCCCATAGTGCCTCAGCTACTGGTTGGAGGAAATTTTACTAAATATGAATGATTTTGTATAAATATTGATCCTTACTGAAAAGTTTCTCCAAGTGTCCTGCCTATTTTATCTCGAGTACAATCATGTGTCAGCTTATTTCTCCGCTATTGCAAAATTTAGTTGGGGAAATACCCATGGAATAAAAGTGGTTCACCCTTACCTTTTGCAACTGCAGTTAGACTTTGAGTGATCATATGATTGATTTTCTGTGACTAGTAGATTGAGGATTTCGGAGGTGATCAGACTACACTAGACTACATTTTGCTTTAGAAATACTTTAATCAAACAGATTTTCCATTGTAGGCTTTCTTTCCAGATATTTTTCTTGTAATGTATTGTTTGGTTACTAAAGTATTGAGGGAAGTGGATGGTGGGTGTAGGGGAGAAAGGTGTTCTCCTTCCAACATATTTACTTTCCAGACAAGTGCAATAACCCCTCCCCTAAGCTTCCTCTCTGATTCCGTCCATCCTGGGAAAGGGGAAAGGGTAAATTACATCGTCAATCCTTAAATGAACTCGCTAATTTGGCTAGCTAAGGCTCTGGTAGTAATTGAGTGTTATTGCCTTCTGATGATGACAGTTGTGGCCTGTGGGAAGTTTGAACTTAATTATCAATATTTTCATATTGGTTGATATTCCGGTTGCGAGTTTCCAATTTGATGACAATAACTGTCCTCCTACTCACCTCATTACACTGTTTTGTCAAAGTGTGGACGCAATATTGAAACTGTTGTGATTGTCCGTTGTAAAGCTGGAATGGCTCAGACTATTTTAATGATTTCCTGTCTCCTGTTGTACTTGATGGTGAGTCTTCTGTGGCCTTAAGCATTCACCAGGGGATTTGTTAAATAGTCTTTTCTTTGTTTTTGGGTTCAGGTTTAAATTAATGCAATTAAAAAAATTGATAGTTGTTCAATTTCATTTTTTCCAACTGACGAGGACTCTATTGACTACTACAATAGAAAGAGATGTATTGATGGAAAGGCTCTTGTTCTTCCAAGTCAGATTATTAGTTTCTTTCACATCAATTGAGTTTGATTTTCATGAGCTGCTTTCCGTTTTAGCTTATTGTAACCCATTTCTTCTTATTGTTCTACAGGGTGTCAAGTATTTTGAACAAGTTGGGCAGAAGGGTGTGGTAGTTGGAGTGAACCAGCCTGGGCATAGGTATGGCATATTGTGTCTGAAATTTGTTAATGTTTCTTGATCAACTGGGTAGCTTTTTTTT
>JAGPOY010001895.1:4774-19019 GCA_018983105.1 Silene uniflora
AAATAGTAAAAGAGATGGAAATTGTAGTATAGTGTTATCTTGGTAGCTAGGATATGACTTGTGAGTACAATGATGCATGATTACATCTCATGTTTATGTATTTTATTTTCTTAAGGAATTCAATTTCAATTTATGACATTGTAATTTGTAAAGTACTCAATTATTTCATCTTGTTTTTATAAACATGTGCAATATAAGCAATATACTTTGTTACTTTAGTTAAGGGCTTGTCCTTTTCACTTTAGTCTTCATAACTCATATCTCGATAATAATTTTATAGTACTTAATGATGGGGCTAATCGTCACTTTCGCGTGGATGCAAAATTCCAAAGTAATCCCAGATCCATTTGGTAACAAATGGGATATGCAACTTGTGAAAAGACAAACGATCATCAAACTCCAACCTATACACATGCTCTTATTGTATTTTTTCCCTAAAAGAACAACACCGTGTATCCATTTGATACTGTTTTTAATTAGGTAGCACAAATAATTAGTGGTGGAATATAAATATTCCTAAACCCCAAGAATTATGCCATAGGGTTCTTTTAAACCATACTAATAATTGGCTACTTCATTACATATAGTACTCAGTTCTCAAGTAAGAAAAGCTAATGAATTTTAAGTGAGCTTAATGAAGCAAAAATGAATTGAAATGAGCTAATTTAATTCCTAAAAACTATTATTCATTTTTTATCTTGATGATTGACTATGATAATTAATCTCTTCAAAAAATTTATCAATTTAATTTCATAATTGTTAAGCCACTATTTTTATATCATCCTTTGGAAAAAGTTGTAGCTATTGTACATTAGTAATGTTAAACGAGAAAATATAAATGAAATGGGAAGTGAACAAGTTAATTTATCGCTTCTCTATCGTGAATTCTGGTAATTTGCTTACATATTTTATTTCAATATTTCAAACATTTAAGCCATCTACTTTGTAGCGAAATCGATTATGCTCTTTTTTTTTATTCTTTGTGCGAAAATAAAGCCACCAAATGACCCCAAAGCATGAACTATTGCTAGGGGGTAATATAGTAATTTCAAAAACATATCATTAAAGAAGTCACGTTTTACGCCCTTTAAGAAGCTCACCTCTCCAATTTCGAACATTCATTTTTAGAAAGCAACCTTCTTACAAAAAAAAGAGGAGATATCATATAAACTTGGTAACACACTGAAGATTATTAGAAAGTTTCAAGTAAAACTCAAATATTTGCTCTGGTAATTCTTTTACTTTCTTTACGTTATACGAGTAAATAATACTCTGTACGAGAGCAGAGCAGATGTCAGCTAGCTTAGCTGGTAAACTCGTTAGACTATTAGAGCTGGTATTCATGAGTCATGACCTTAGTTTAAATCCCGCCAATATCAAATTTACGCTCATGGCTTCCTTTCTTCTATTATAGAAGAAGGATATATTATGGATATTGGAGTAACTATTTAGATCATTTATTACTCCGTATTTGTTTTTGTTTCTTAATTATGTGAGTCTATTGCATGAAGGGTCGAATATATGCAACCTTAACCCTGCGTTAAAATACAGAAAAACTGTTTCCATACAACCTATAATGAAAAATATGTTGAAGATTGCGACGATAAAAAGAAGCTCAATCAATTTAGTACGTCATTTTGATTTATTCCATATTAATTCGAAATTTTGATTAATGAAATGAGATAATTTACATAAGATTGATTGTTAGTTCCATTGATCTTTGATGAAACTTGTACTCAAACATGGCTTCTTGTCTCCTTGTTTACAGCTTGGCTACATTTATTTCCTCTTAAAGATCAATGGCTTCAACCCATGAAATACTTCCTCTTGAAGTAAAGGATGAAAGGCCATTAGGAATTCGAGTTATCGAAAACTCCTACAAAAAATCCCTCTCATACAATACCTACCAAGCACTTGTCTTGATTGTAACATTCTTGTCTTACACAACTTACCATTTAACCCGAAAAACGACAAGTATAGTCAAGAGTGCTCTTGATCCTCAATCCCCCTCATCACCATCCCTATACCGCCCATGGCGAAGAAATTACCTTAATAACCTTCCTAATGGTAATAACACACTTTCGGGTGTTAGCCCTAGTACTGGTGGATGGGCACCCTTCAATGGGAGCAATGGGACGGAATTGCTCGGTTACTTAGATGTCGCTTTTCTAGCATTATATGCTCTAGGAATGTTCTTTTCAGGCCACATTGGTGATAGAATGAATTTACGAGTGTTTTTAACAGTCGGTATGATGGGTACTGGTTTATTTACCGCGTTATTTGGATTTGGTTACTGGTTTAATATCCATAATTTCTACTATTATTTGATCATTCAAATGTTTGCCGGGTTTATCCAATCTACCGGGTGGCCATCAGTTGTTGCTGTAGTAGGTAACTGGTTCGGAAAAAGTGGCCGAGGTTTGATCATGGGGGTCTGGAATGCTCATACTTCTGTTGGAAATATAGCAGGTTCTTTGATTGCATCATCATTGTTGAAGTATGGTTGGGGATGGTCGATGTTTGTTCCCGGTCTTGCAATAGGGTTTGCAGGCTTGATTGTGTTCTTTTTCCTGCCTGTTAGTCCTTTTTTGCCTTGTGGGATGCGTATGGGTGAAGATTACCCAAATTCACCTAAGAAAGAAGTGTTGGAAGAATCCTTTATGTACTCGGGTTTAGTTGACGAATTAGACGATGAGGAGGAGGAGGAGTGTGCAGTCGGGTTTATCGAAGCTTGGAAGATTCCGGGTGTTGCTAATTATGCTCTTTGTTTGTTCTTTGCTAAGTTGGTTGCATATACCTTTCTATATTGGCTTCCCTTCTACATCAGTTATACAGGTACATTTCAGTACTAGAAACTGTACTCACATATGACAGTCTCGCGTCTCACGTCTCGCTATAAGGGTTTAATCAGACAGGTCAATTTTTAAGTTGGGTTTCGAATTTGTACTTCCTAGTAGTAGCTATTAATACGGTATAGTCTGATTTCAAACTAGTCATTTTTAAGTCGTTTGGTTTTGAATCGAGTCAAATTTTGTTCAAGTTGTAATTATCAGTTAAGAAAATCGTCAGTATCAGAAGAGACCGAAAATGTGTTCAGGTTTGCCATGTTGCAGAAACTGACCATACTTTTTTCCATGTGTACTTCAGAAATCGGAGGTAAATACTTGAGTAGTGAGACAGCCGGGAATCTGTCAACTTTCTTCGACATTGGAGGGGTTATTGGAGGAATCCTAGCAGGATTCTTTTCTGATAAACTTGATGCAAGGGCAATTACAGCAGCATCCTTCACATACTTCACAATCCCAGCATTATACCTGTACAGAAACTACGGATTCATAAATTTGTACTTAAACATCGCGCTTATGTTCATAGCCGGGATGTTTGTAAATGGACCATATGCCCTTATTACAACAGCAGTCTCAGCTGATCTCGGGACACATGAGTCCTTAAAGGGTAATTCTAGGGCACTTGCTACGGTGACTGCAATTATAGACGGGACGGGTTCAATTGGTGCTGCTGTTGGCCCTTTGCTTACAGGTTATATTTCAGGTATCAGTTGGGATGCTGTTTTTACTATGCTGATGACTGCAGCTTTGATTGCTGGTTTGCTTCTCACTAAGCTTGTGATTGAAGAGGTTCGTGCAAAGATTGATCAAACCCGGAATTCAAGTTTACCGAGGGAGTATCTTGTTTGAAATATGAAAAACACGGAAAATGGGACGTAGAGATTACGAAGATGTTAGCCAGTTTAACCGATAAAGTTACTCGAAATTTTAACTGTTTGGAGGATTCAACTAATGCATTCTTCTGACATTGGACGTGTTTTATGTCCTAAACTCCCTGAATGTCAGACAATTAGGAAAAACATTGGTTAATTTCCACTCTCCATTAATTGTACACAAATTCTCATTTAAGACGGATAATCCGTTAACTAAACTGTTAAATATGGAGGGAGATGCTTGAGCTGTGTAAATTTGGGATGAAATATAATGTACAAAGTTAGTCCATGTTGTATTCCATATTCATCCCTATCAATAATAAAAAATAGTCGCAATTCGCAAACATTTACAAACATCAAAACGATTTTTTTTTTTTTTTTTTTGGTGAAACGAAGCGGGAACATCGGACGATATTTAAGAAATCAGAAATATTGCAAATGATTTACAAAAATCAAGCCAACAAATTGTAATTTCTTTTTTAAGTTTAAACTGTCCAGTTTAGTTCGGATTCGATCCGAATAAGACTACTAGAACGATAATCTTTTCCATGAGTTTTAACACTAATACATTCTCAGTGTTGATATTCATAATAACACGGGTCGAATACCGTCAACGACAACAGATGACCATCAACTAGATTCTAATTTCTATTCAAATTAGGTAAACCTCGAGCATACGTGATTCGGACATTGAGAATCAAAAAATGTAACCCACCGTTCATAGGAGTACTTGATTCCTAACAACAAAATCCTCGAACGTCTCTCTCTTCTTCGTCAGCAATCTCATTCCTCTTTCCATACTTCAATTCAATACAGCTGAAACCTCGTCGAATTTAGGGTTTCATCTCATAATTCAATCAATTCAAAGGTATTTATCTGATTATTTGTACATTTATGATCGTATTGTTTATTTTATGTAATTTTGTTGAATTTTCGGCGTTTTCTTGCTTTTTTATAGCATCTTGCAGTTGATTTTTCATTGATTGTTGACCTGAATTTGTTAATTTGTTTAGCTTATGTTGAAATTTAGGGAATTTATCATGTAAGTCATGCGAAATTAATCAATTAGGTTCTACTTCTTTGAATTTGTTGTTTAGCTTTGATTAGCTTTTGCTGAAATTGAGGAAAAGTTTTGTTATGCCAATCACTCAATCGAGCGAAATTGTTGTTTGTTGATTGTCTTAGTTAGGCAGGATTAAGAAGCGGATCGTATTCGAGTTTCGTGATTTTGTTGTTTATTCATCAAAAGTCATTTTTTGCCGAATATGAAAATGTCGAATTTGAGCATTGTACTGGTTTAAAGATTACTACAAGCTCATGAATACCGTATAAGAATATTGCTGTTTGTTAGTTACCTAAATTTCGACTTTTTATGCAGGTGGTGTTTTGTTTGCAAGGAAGTAATTCAAATCATTGAAAGCTGAACTTTTTTAGAGATAATAGTTAGCGGTATATATGGTTGATTTAGGGAGGCAATTATTTGTAGGGGAACAGAGGATCATGTGGATGTTTCGATGAGATTAGGAGGGTTATAACTTATAAGTGGTGAAAAGACTGCAGTTGTTGGTAGCGATGGGAGTGAGCTATCTAGCTATTTCTGCGGTGTGTACAGTGGTCAGTTTGATAGGTTTGCAGTGTTGGACTGAGATATCGATTGAGAAGTTTAAGTCAGATGGACTCATTGGCAGGGATACACTCCACTCGGAGAATGCTAGTCACATTTTTGAGCTACTTCTGCGTTCTCCTGCAACATTTACGTTGTTGGCAATTAGCGTGATCAATGCATTTTTGCTATTTAGTTTATGCCTTAAGGTAAACTAGTTCTATTTCAGTGCTTCCAAAAAGTGTAATCTTTACTTTATTTCTGTAGTGCTGCAATGTTCCTAGATTTACATTGCTGTGCCGTCGTGCCGGTGACGGGGGTGGGTCACCAGTACGGTCAGCTGACTAGAGGTGGGTTGTGGAAGGTGGTGGTGGAGGAGAAAGTGGGTGGTTGGTTGGGTTAGTGGGAAAGGGAATGGGAAACCTTTGGGGTTAGGCAAAAGATGTAGAGGATTTTAAGGGGTAAGGAAGGGTGAATGGGAAAATGGGAAAAGGGTATGATTAAGCTTGTGTCCCTTACCCTTTCTAACACCCCTAGGCTCTAACCGAATGCCCTGTAAAATATTTGTTTTAATAAACCAAACCTGACAATTTGTTTATATGTATCACAACACGTATGGGGAAAATTAAAGGTTAAACTTGAAATCAGTTTACCATCAAAGTCAAATAGGACATTAACTTTGGGATGAAGGGAGTATTTTCTCGAACAGTTCAAAGGTGTAGAGATAGGAAGCGGACATTTGACTGATGGGGATTGGGGATCGACAAATTTTTATGTTGGTTCAAGCTTCTAAGGGTGGTGGAATCTTATAGGTCTAATTTAATAGTTTCATGACTTTTATCCCATGCCCAAAGTGTCTAATTGCTAGATCACTTGCAGAAAGCAACAAACTTGGTTGCAATGTTTGACACATAAACCTTGTAGTATTTGCGTCTTGTTGAGACTATATTGCATATTAATGTTAGAGGAGTTCTAGCAAAATTTGGTATTGCCCTAGCCAGAGACATTAAGATAAAGAGGCTTGTTTTAGACAAGACACCGTAGAGTTTGTGGCCCTCAGGGTTGGACTTTGGAGCTATATTAGTGACACTTTAAAAGTTGGAACTCATGGCCAGGCAGCAAACTTTATCTGTCAAGTGTCAAGCACTCATCTCTCTTAAAGTCATACTTTTGGTGCTGGGCCTACTGGCACTTTTGGGTCACTGTCTTTCTTGTACTGGGGTATATGGATTCTGAATTTTTAATGCAAAGAGGGGACTATCCAAGTGAGCGGAGAGTGGTGTAAGTGTTAAATGCAGTCAAAGCATGAAGTGAGGAAACTTGGGAAATCTTTCAATATAAGTATGATTTGTGCTGAAGCAGTGCATGGTTCGTGTGTCTCGAGTCATGATCTTTGTCACCGTTTTGTTTGGTGGGAAGAAAGCGTATGCTTTTTTGGCTGTTAATCAAATAAGTGCATTGTCAATTTGGTATTAAGAAGGTGGTTTATGAAAATCCAAACGGGCATGGAATTACGAAAGCATTGCTTAGATATAGCTCACTTGATATTAGTCTTCATGATGTGGAAACATGTGCTTCTTTCATGTGGTTGCCTTGATTTTTTTTTTTTTTTAATATCTTAATTCTTATGGGTTGATTATTTGTTATTTCTTCCAGACAATCTTTTTCGGAGAGCTATATGCATCTGAAACTAGGAAATTGGTGGAACGGCTTGTGAATTATGTTATTTACAAGGTAATGTTTTAGTATGCAACTAATTGCTAATAGGCATGGTCATATTGTGAAATCCCTCTGATTCAATTGAAGTCCTTAATTAGTGGTCTCTCATCGTGTTCTTCTCCGTTGATTTTTGGAGTATGTGGCAGGAAGTGAGCTTGCGTCTTATTTCTTTTTCCATAAGAATGTAGACATGAAGTGTTGTTTATGTAAGCACTAAACAAAAAGGACGCATGGTAAAAGGCCTATAAAGTGAGGGAGTGGCATCATTTCACAGTCACCAACTCAGTATTCTTGTATTTATTGGGTAATAAGTTCGACGGAGAGCCTCAGATGATTTTTTTCTTCCTAATATAGACCGTATGACAGTTGGACTGTGCTTGACAGTTACATAGATTGTACTCAGAGTCTCAGACTAAGTTAGTAGAAGAACAGTCCCGTAAAGTAGTAAACTAAAGTGAAAAAACTGAATGTGAAAGATGAACCATTCAAAAACAAGATGGCTCTTACTCTCTTGTTGGAAGACTATTTAGTTCAGCTAATCATGTCTGCGTTGTCTTTTAATGCATTTTAGCATTATAAATGTTTCCCTTCCTGAAGAGTCGGTTACTTCAGGTACTCAGAAATTGATGCAACTTCACTAAGTGCAATGATTATGTGTCCCTTCACATTCAGCATAATGTTTATTCACTTCTAGCCTCCCATGTTTGTTTTCCCTGTCCATGTTGACAAGTGACCTTTTCTTATCGTGGCATGGTAGTTTTGTCAGCTAAGTTTGGTGTATATGGATTTGTTGGACAAGGATATTTGCAACAAACACAGCTACATGCTTGACCTTTGAACTCTTTTCTCTCAGACCTTGTTTGTCAAAACCTTAATCATTCTGCTTTTTTCTTTTCTTTTTTTTCTTCGTTATAGGGGGTATTTCTTCCACTAATAGCTATGCCAACGATACTTGAAGCTGGCCTGTGGTCTACATGGTTGACTGTTCTTTGTTCCTTGAAGGTACTACATAATCATTTGCTGTTTGTACGTAGCAGTTGTTACTTTTATTTGTGTTTGACTTCATTATCATCTCTTGTACAGATGTTTCAAGCATTGGCAAGAGATCGTCTAGAAAGATTGAATACATCTCCTTCTGCCACCCCCTGGAAATATTTTCGTGTATATTCTGCTCTATTGCTTGTTTTGGCCGTTGATTTTATATGGTAATCCTTGACATTCTATGTTTGATTGTGTTTGGTTATGTATAATCAATTTTCCTTTATCCATCTATAATAATGGAGTGATATGTTATGTTCCGTTGTTTTACTTCTTGTATAGAAGGTTATCTCCAAATTCTAAAAGGAATGTGCCAATCTTGCACATTTGTTTGTCGCAAATGGCAGTGCGTAGCGCCATCTGATGATTGACTACCTTCGTTCTGACTATTGAATTGAATTAAATATAAGAATTTGCCTCTAGATCCTTAATATTTTCTGTATAAGCTAGGATTTAAACAGACCCTTGGAAAGTATAGGCCTTTGATCTTTAACTGCCCAACAGTAACTTCAAGGCTCATAAAAAAAATATCAAAAATTTCTATGCTTCCGATTTATAAGTCTTGTTGTCTTGAGTATTGTTTGCTGGAAGGATCTTTCTTTCAGCTTATAGAACATAATTACCTGAGCTCAGACGCGCCCACAAATAGCGGGGGTAAGAGGGGGTCATATGTGTTAACAAATAGCGACTTACGGAGTATAATTCATTATGAAAAGAAATGCAACTAGTTTAGTGAGTCATTTTGCTTTATTCGTTATGGTCCGGAACCAAAGAGTATGGAGTCTTTGGCTCCGCTGGGGATGGAAATTTCTTCAAATGGGCTAAGCAGGCAAGGCATCTTCAGTATTACGGAGTATAAAGTTATCAGGCTACAATAACGTATGGAGTAACTTGTCTGAGCCGTTGCACCTTCAGTATTATAAAGTTATCAGGCTACAATGAAGTGTGAAGTAACTTGTCTGAACCTTTGCTTTTAATTTGGCTGATATCATGTCGAAAGCTGTCTTCTCGTCTTTAAAGTGATTAGGATGACGACTGGTGAAAGTTGCATTTATGGGGTTCTGAGCTTTAATCTTCATGTCTATTCCTAGGATGTGGGTTTGCGCGACTGTAGCAGGGCCACTAGTTTCCTCGACATATTGGTTGCTGTTCTTTGAGCCCCTCAGCATAGCTTTTGAGACACTCCAGGTGTGTTTTATTAACAGGTGTACTCCACCTCCAATTTGTCGTTGAGCATACCACATTACCATGCTCGTAGATAAGTGTTCATTGCTTGATTGGTTTTTTTTCAGGCGATGGTATTACATGGATTTCAGTTAATGGATATGTGGTTCAACCATTCTGCTGTGGAGTCTTCTGATATCCAAAGATCAAAACTTTTGGATTTGACGGCAGGTAACTCGTTTGGCTTCCTGTCAATAAACATTTGCCAATCTGGAATCTATAGTCTCCTTACACTCCTTTTAGTTTTTTCTAATTCTTTTTAAAATAGAGTTTAAGGAACCTTTAATCATGATGATGTTTTGAGATGGTGGAGTAGAGGGTTAGTTCCTCAAAAATTGTAAATCGAACTAAATCCAGTATACTCCGTATGTTTTTGCAACGGCTTTGTATTCTGCATATCTGCATAACTGGAATTCTGGAAGTAAAGATAAAGATAGAAGTATACTTTTGATGTTTCCTTTAATAATCCTAGAATAGTTAGGTTTAAATTGGATAATGTTCAAAGTTCATGTTTATTAGAAGCACCAACTAAGTGAAATTTCGCTGTGTGGTCTGTTTCGTATTTTTACGGATTATATGTTCTGCCTTTACTTTAACAATATTTTCTGTGTTTATCTTCATGAAAGGTCTTGTCTCTATTTACAAGAATTACAACACTGCGTAGTTTCTGTTAGTTAATATGACTTTCATTTGAATCTGAGTGCTTGTGCAGGTTCTTTATTGGAATGGAAAAGCAATATTGTTCGAAATATGGGCTTTTTACTCGATTTGATGACACTCTTAATGGCACTTGGCCATTATGTGCTTATTTGGTGGCTCCATGGCATGACTTTCCAATTGGTGGATGCGATCCTGTTCCTGAATATTCGTGTATGTATTTGATTAGAAATTTAGCATGGTTTGTGATTATCTTTTTAATGTTCGTGTATATTGTTCCTTAAAGATCTGTATGTAACATAATTAGCATACCTTGTAATAATCCTCTCATTTGTTTCATGCAGGCTCTTCTGAGTGCAGTGGTGAAGCGGATTAAAGGATTTATCAAATTGAAGATAGCTTTAGGTGCTCTTCATGAGGCACTTCCGGATGCCACGTCAGAGGAGATACAAGTATTTGACGATGAATGTGCCATCTGCAGGGCAAGTGATCTGCTTTTACTCTGTGCATGTCTTTTACTCATACCTCAGCTTTCTCGTTTACTTAAAGTCACCTCATTTTTGGTGGGTCTCTAGACCTTATCTTATCTCATTGCGTCGAACTAAATTAAAGTCACCTCATGATGTTCCAAATACAAACAGGAACCAATGGCCAGGGCTAAAAGGTTACCTTGCAAGCACCTATTCCATCTTGAGTGCTTAAGATCGTGGTATGTTAACCAGTTACTGTACAACAATTAGCATTTGTCACCTTTTTTTGTCAATTCTTTAATACTGAGAGTTAAGCGTTACCTTCTTTATATCAGGTTGGATCAAAGTCTTATGGAGATGTATTCTTGTCCTACTTGTCGAAAACCCTTATTTGTTGGTCGGCCTGAAAGAGAGGCTAGCTCAAATACTAGAGCAATTTCAACTGATGAACAGCTTGCTCATCAGCTAAGTGCTGGACTTGACCTGTCGAATGCTGGGGGGCTTGGCGGATCTTTTCCCAACCAAAACCAAAATTCTATGGGTGCTGATGCCTGGAGGTTTATATCCACACTGTTTTTTTTTTAAAGCTTTTCTGTCTTCTAATTTTACATTAAACATAACAACTGAGACTCTACAAGGGGCAATTTTTTTGAAAATTTGTTGACTTTTAGAGAAACCGACATTTTCATTCTGGTCTTTTGAAAATTTGTTCAGTCTTTAATGTGAGAAAGTTACATAGCCTCCTGCTCACTGAGTCACCGGTAACGCACTAGAGAAATTAGCTCAGAAGTGAAATCCCTTGAGGACCACAATCTTATGTTCCTTATTAAGAAGATTAGGAATGTTTTCCCCAATATCGTACCCCATCTATTTGGACTCGCTACAGCCTACAGCTTCGTTTTTAAAGTTCATATCAATTCACTATTTCACTTTCTGTGAGAAATAACCCACAATGCAATCTCAGATTGTGGGCCCCATATGTTCTCTTATATATATTCGTCCTCTAAAGTTTGGTGCAAAAGCAGATATGGTAAATTGAACTTAATGGAGGGATTATTTTGAAGCTCATTTAAATTCTGTCTTCTTACCTGTTCGTTGATGGTGTAGAGGAACTGAATTGGACCCAAGATGGTTACCGGCTTGGCCAAGACAGGGTCTTGATGGAGCTGGCCCATCAACGGCCCTTAGGTATGTTGGTTTGGGAAGGGTCCAAATGATGATGCGACACCTGGCATCTGTTGGAGAGACGTACGCCCAGTCAGCATTGGAAGATACTTCATGGACCTTCTGGCCAGGAAACACCTCCCAGGCTACGACATCTGGCACTACGTTACCACCTGCTGCACAGAGAGATCCTGCAACAATTGTGCTCAGAAGGGCCACCTCTAATCCTGCAAATGACAGCATTGCAAATTTACTTGCCATGGCAGAGACTGTGAGAGAGGTGCTTCCTCACATCCCTGATGAAATTATTTTCCAGGTATAATGTCTCTGAACTTCAACTGTTCAGCATTTTTCTAATAGTTTGTTGCTATACCAGTACTATTTCTATTTTCTCTTTTTCTTTTTTCAGTTGATTCAAAGATTCCTTATTATTGGTATTGAATTACGATGGTATGAAGGAAAATATCTCATTGAAAATGGTTGCTCTTATCTTTATTTTCAAGTACAGAATAGCAGTCATTCGATGAAATTATTGAGACAGTTTCGTTATGGATCATCTAAAACTCTAAAGTAGTCTCTCTGTGTTTTGTTTGCTGGAAGGATCTCTCTTTCAGCTATATAAATCCAACCCCCTTACCCTGCCATAGGAGTGGAGCCCTGGAGGCACTTAGGTTATGTTGCTAACTGATTTATAATTCTTTGTGCAATTTTCATATGGGTATCGGGAAACAACTTTCTTTAGTTGTTTAACACAGGGATAAGGCTGAGTACATCTTATTGGTTTATTAATTTTTTCAAAAAAAAAAAAAAAAATTGTTGCCCTGCTTTCCAATTTTTTATTAATCCTGTTCTCTAATCTATAAAATGAATTTTACTAGATATCATGCATTCTGATAATGAAACTTATGTATCATTCATTATCCTGCCGAGTACGTCATATCTGAACAATGTGATTCTTTCCCAAAAATGACAGGACTTGCAGCAAACAAACTCTGTCGCTCTGACTGTTAATAACCTTCTTCAAATGTAAGACTAGATTCATGTTTCTCGTAATAAGCTTTTGAAGCCCACAAGCATTTTGGGTGGTCAAGGCGAAATCAAACACAGGTACTAAATGTAAGAAAGCCTTTGAGGTTGATGTCTATGAGGCCTGCTAAATTCTGTGTATAGATTCACGCACCTTCCTCAATGACATTTTCACCTACTGACTACTGTTAGTCGTGTGTTATACCGTTGTATGTATACAATCAAGTTATGAACCCTACTAGGAATTAAGGGATATAACTTGAAAAATGTGGCCATTCTTGCACAGTACTGTCTCAAATTAGCTTCTGTATAATATGCCTAGTTCTGTCATGTAGATGTAGACGCCTGTTATAGGATTTTGATCTTAGTGTAATTGCCGACTGTGAGCTGCAAATACGCACCGGTGGGTTGTGGAGGTTTTTGTAATGAATATTGTATGTTTTCATCACAGATGTACAAATGTATATGAAAGTTTACTTTGCTCTGATTTACTAATGATTTTGCGGAATTAGTCACATGTCTTGCATCTATCCATTCTGCATATGGTGTAACTGTATTTTGCATCCCGGTGACATTTATCACCATCCAGCTCAATTAACTTACCCTGTTGCTAATATTCCGAAAAGTGTTTCTGACAGCAACACCGAAAGCCCACTGTATTCTATACTAAATCAGATTGTTCTTACTTGACCTCATACAGTTCTTGTGTTTTGTGCGAAATCTTTACATATTCTCATTTAGAATAGATCTGGTATGCTAGTTGGTTACTGTCATAATACGCGACGCTAAATAGAAACAATTGGTCGAGCGGAAGAGAATAAAGACGGAAGGATGAGAAAAATCAGTTAATGGGATGTCCCAAGATGTAATGCAACATATATTTGTGATGCCTGTAGTCGGTAGATGATGAACTCTGCGCAATCATGTTGCTGATACCTCGACGTTGTCTCATCTGTCGTAGTTCATTACTAGGATTTTGTACTTTTATGATGTAATACAGTAAAGGTACAGTGAGCCGCGGTATCAATGTGTAGGACACTTTCTTCAAATTTGTAAAAAAAAAAGTATATGTATATATATATATATTCCTAAAATGCCCTCTAATCCTTCTCTAAAAACAGAAATTGAAAACACCTTAAAAATTAAAGCTCAGGTGCGCAGAATTCTTCAATTAAGAATCAGAGCAAGGTAGCGGACAGGCTACCAATTGCGCATTATTATCATCACAGCTTAGAAATGCACCAGCCGGGAATCGAACCCGGGTCTGTACCGTGGCAGGGTACTATTCTACCACTAGACCACTGGTGCTTGTTGTTTCAATATGCTTTGCTTTGTTGCTTTATTTCTCCTTAAATTGTTGGTAATCGAACCCAATTTGAAATGAACATATATGAGATGGTAAATTGTTGGTAAATAGGATTGTGGACCATTTTAATTTAATAATCTCATCAAGTTTTCAACTTTATTTCTCTTTAAAATATAACATAAAATTAAACTAAACTTAACAAGTTTAGGTGGTATACCAAATCTCATCCATACCTCCATTGTATCAAGGACGGATTTGCAATGGGGGATGCCGTAAGCTCTTGCATTATTTCTTTGTGCTCAGGGTTCGAATCTTGTTAG
>JAGPOY010001895.1:27447-38018 GCA_018983105.1 Silene uniflora
CGAGTATTTAAAAACTGTTGCCCGCTTTTTATTTTTGACTATAAAATTAATTACTTAAAGTTTATAGATTAAACTTTAACTAACTAATTAATCAAGAGTAAACGTGACGAAATGGAAAACACAAAAACACAAAGTAAAGAGAGAGACACACGGATTTTTGAAGTGGTGCAGCCTCACAAGTCGAAGCCTACGTCCACTATTCTCGATTAATAATTTTAGTACCTTTCTCCGGATTACAAAATTACTAACCCACTCGTACAACTAACTCTAGTTGTAACTCAATTTGAATATCGCTAGATATTCGGTTTTCACAATCTTAAGTTACTAAGAAAGTATTCGATCACTCTTTTGGGTGTTCACACAATTGAACAAATAAGAGGCAATATTAAATACTATGATCTCGCAACGTAACTTTGACAAATAATATGTAAATTAAAGAGCACGACTTTTCGCAAAATAATTTCAAAAGCAAAACAATAAAACTTACCTGATATGAAAATTTCGCACAGATTGTTTGCAGAGGATTTTTGTGTTTCGAAAAGTTAGTTTGAAATAATGAACATCATGTGTATTTATAGTAGAGAGGAAAACTAGGGTTTGGTCGAAACCCTAATGTGTGCCGTGAGGCACCTTTGCTTCACACGAAAGAAACGAATCTTATCTCTACATATTTTAATCCATAAGATATTTTATTTAAGTAAATAAGATAAACTTATATCTTATTTGTTTCTTAATTTAATCTTAGAGAATATTTTGATTAAGTAAACAATTAAATCAAATAATAGTTTAAGATATAAAATATCTTGTAGTAATATTATTCTAGATTTAATTAGAAGTTTACTTGCACTAGAGGACTACGAATGGCTCAATGAACCACACGGCGAAAACCCTAGTTAGGTCGGCTCCTCTAGGTCAAAATCTCTCTTGTTGGATTAGGGTTAGGTCAAGATAGTTTAGCAAACCCTAGGTAGCATGACGACTCATAAGCCGTTTTACTAACCAATAAGAAAAACGTAAACTATTCATTATAGCAACCCATATTTCATCTCTATCATATACACACATGATTTTGAAACATATTTAAAGAATTTAATCTTTCGAAAATTGATTTTAAAATAATAAAATCGTGCCTTTAAAATGCAACCTAAAGTTATAGTAAGAGCGACTATAACATTAAGCTTGGCAAGTAAAGTAATAGGTGAAATAGCTATAACTTTCCTTTCCAATATTACTTCTCAAAGTACCGTTACTCGATGGATATCCTATACTAGCTAATCTTCCTGGAGATCTTCAATAGTAGGTTCATCTCTTCTTGAGATCGTAAGCTCTTCATCTTGGAGCTTCTTTATAGACTTGATCGAGTCTTTACTTGAGTGATCGCCATTCTTTGAAACGTGTTACAGTCAATATGACGCATTAAGATTTCTTCAATGTCATAGCTCAAGCCGCTATGTCATTTGTTTGCACGATGCTTCATTACTTGTATAATACTTCATTGCAAGTCTCTTAGTCGTGTGATACTTGTATGATGCTTGTATGTATGATGCTTCACAAATCGTCAAGGTTATAGCAAGGGTTGTTATAACTTAACAACCTTGATTTGTAAATGTTATTCACTCTATTCATGGATTTAACAAACGATTACGTGCAAAGATATCTATAACATTAAAGCATAGAGTTGTCATTATCAAAACACATTCATATAGTCATATGATCCAACAAATTCCCCCTTTTTGATGATGACAAGTCTCTTACGATTTGTGACTAAGTGTAAGTTCCCCCTCAACATAATACTATAAAAGTCATAGCAAAGTCGAACGCAAGAACACATACACTAATACAAAGTATAACTTCAAAGGACCTTAAGAGACTAAATGTTACGACAAGGAGCAAGCTTAGGCAATTACTTACGTCACGATCATTCTTCTTCCCCCTCTTGACATCATCGTAAAGACGAGAACAAACATAAAATGCTAGGGTAATATAGACTGAGACAAGAAATATTAGAGCAAAGCAAATATTATAGCATAAGAACGAATTCAACATAAGCAAGCTCCAAATATAAAGTGTGTAATACAAACCAAGTTGAGTACAAATTTTGTAAGAGAGAATGAATATAGTCACTCACCTAATCTCAACCTACAAAAGCATGCATGCAATCTAACATGATAGATATCTCTAGCTACCGTACATATACACTCCAACCAAGCGAGGTCCAAAACACATGCCGAGGACTTACATATGAATGTGAGGTGAGGTAATTGGGTAAGAAGGGGCAAAATAATTTGGATATGTGGAGGTAACAGCCAAGGTAGCACCGATCACAACCAAAAGTAGTCATATTCCACTTTTCAACCCAATCATGAAAAATGATGCACAATGCCAAGTATGGCATAAACTCACTCACACCAACAAATACTACTCCTCAACGAATATCGAAATGATGAGAATAGGAGTTATATGAGATTTTGGCCTTTCAATTTTTGAATATCATTTTTCTCCGTTTTCCTTTTTCAAGCCATTCATCTTTTTCTTCCTTTTTTTTTATATATATATCTTCCTTCCATCTTCCATCACAAAAGCAATAATATTGACCACTACAAGATTTCTATACTTACCAACAAGACTAGCTTGACTAGGGTGGGCTATATAGGAATGTAGTTGAATAAATGGGTCAAAACGAGGCAAATTTGGCTAATGTGAGGTTAGTGGGTAAAACATAAAGGAAGGGTCGCCTCTCCACATGTGTCACCACCACAAACCGAGTGTATACAGGCAATAAGAGACAAATTTCATGCTGATGCAAATTGATGTTACATGCCATGTAAGGAATACTACTCACATCCTAAATAAAACCAATCATGAATGTTATTGGTTTATGAAGCTCTAAACCTTAGAATATATAAGTGAGAAACGAAAAATGTGGTTTGTATACCCAAATGAGATACGAAATATTTTTATGTGACTAGCATAATTATCCATATTGTACGAATTTTAGGATTTTGACGGGAGTATTTATTTAAATTTTATATCTGTATGTGTACTTACTATACGTGAAGTAATAAGAAGGTTGTATTTGTAGAGAAAGAAATTAAAGGATAATGAATAAAAAGTAATCACACTATATATTTCGAAAAAGTTAGGAGGTTTTAACTCCGTATGGGAAATAAATTCCAATGCAATTTTTTCATATATGGAAGGATGACTTCTTTTAATTTTTTTTTTATTGGTAACAACTTGTACTCATATTTTTAAATCCTTTGAAAATAGGAGACGAAAATGGAGCGCATTCATGTTACAATACTTCTATGGCGTCAAGATTGTCCATAAGGTCCCAAGTACAAGTACCCGAAAGTTCAATCTAACGAATTATGTCCTCGCTTGAAAACAACAAAGCTGAAAATTTGGACTCTATTAACTTTTGTTTTAAAATACTGCTCCCTCAGTCGTGTTCATTTATTTTACCCTTTTTTAAAATATATATGAGTGGTTCTTTAATTATAATTAAACAAATGATTGAGAGAGAGAGAGAGAGAGAGAGACAACACTATATAAGTTATTCACAAATTAAACACTTAAACACAATAAATTATTAACGATCTCGTGATTTTCACGGGCTCTAAATTTAGTTAGGGTTAGAAGCCATGTATTAGGATAGTTAAGCTTAATTTTGTTCGTTCTTTGATTATTTGCTTGTTGATTATCGTAGAAATGGACAAAGTTGAGTCATCTACGACTTCCGAGGTACCAGAGGTCGCTGCCTCTGTTCCCGTGATTGAGCAGACCATTGTTCCAGCTGTCTCTGTTTCTGAGACGGTTTCTGAGGCCGTCATTACTGTTGACGCCGCGTTGCAGCCTGTTTCTGAGGTCGTACATGACCAGGCCACCGCTCCACGGGCCATTGTTGCCCCTGCTGCCGCCACTGTTGTTGAGCAGGCCGTGGTTACTGCCACTCCTGCTATTGCTGAGATGGTACTACTGAGGTCGCTGCCTCACGTCCTGCTGCTATTTATGTTTCTTTTTCTTTGCATGTGCAGGGTAAGAAGAAAGCGGTCCCCTTTAGCAAGGTGGCTAAGCCTTTATCCACCACAACGGGTTTAGCTCCCAAGAAACCCGTTGCCATTGCTGAGCGCCGCGACCCACTGTCGAGAATACGAGAGGTACATTTCATTTCCAGCTCCCACCGAGACCGGTTGGAGCGCATGCTTTCCTCTCCCATTATTTCGAGTCGCTTTATTTACCGTCCCGAACTAGAGACTTTAGGTATTCTTGATGATGTTTGTACTCTGCTTAACGGGACGGGGATGTCGGGATTGATGACCATGAGGGAGCCCACCTATCGAGTTCCTACGCTCGAGTTTTTTTAGCTCTTTTGCTTTTAAACCCGAAATGTATACGACTGATCCCTCTAGTACATGCATTACATTCAGGCTCTTTAATGAGTCGCATGCTTGGACCTTGTCCAAGCTTGGGGAGGCTTTAGGAGTGGTTAGTGACGGACATGTGTCACCTCCTAGACCGTTAGTTAGTCAGATGTGGGCTGCCCTTTCACACACACCCTATGCCTCGCGTAAAGTGGCTCATGTCCATCTACCTGCCCCCCGCTTTTTCTTGCGACTGCTTGGTGAGTCTGTTTTTGCTCGACCGGAACCAAATAACGTTACAAACACTGAGCTAGCTATTATTGCGGGGTACCTGAACGTTGATCATGGTACCCCATTTATTCTTAACATTGCTTATCTAGTTGCTCAGCATTGGAACGGTATTGGGTCCCGTGTCATAGGAGCCGTTACTGGTGGCGGTTTGGTCAGTAGGATAGCCAGCCACCTTTACCCCGATTTTCCCAGAGGTCATAAACCTCACGACTGTGATAATGTGATCGATATTACTACTATTATATGCTTTACATGGATTATGGGTGCTGACCGTAGGACGTGGAAGATATGTGGTCGCCCATCTGTGGTTTTGCCTTGCCCAACTTTACCCCAGCTTTTACCTCTACCCACTGCTGAAGGGGTAAAGCCCCCTCCCCCTGTTTACCATTTACCCTTTACTCTTACTTCTTCTACCAAGAAGAGGAAGAGGACTTCCCCTGAGAGGGATGTTGGAGAGCCGTCTGGTTCTCGACAAGCTGGGCCTACTGTTACGCCCACGCCTGTTACTGTGACTCCTACCCCTGCCCCAGTTGAGTCGGCCTTTCCGGCCAATTTTATTTGTCCTCCACTATTTGAGGCACCCGCGGTCCTAGATCAAAGGTGTCGTGATGCTTTGCTTTTGGAGATTCGCAGGGACGTGGCCCAGATGAGACAGGATCAGGCTTTAGCCCTGTTTCCTATTTACGAGGACCACATGCGAGAGGGGCGTCCCATTCCAGCTGGTTGGACTCACCCGTCTTTCTACCAATTCCCGGAGGGTGGGTACCCTCCACTTGCCTCCGAGTCTGAGGAGAAAGTGGAGGAGACACCGGTAGCGAGGGCGGTGAGGTTGCGAGCCGAGGAGGCAGCCAGGAGGCGGGCTAGGGAGGAGGAGCGAGACCCGACGTTTCGGGTGGATCAGGAGGAGGAGGCGGGTGACGATTAACTTTCCTTGTTTTGATGCTGGTTTGGGGAAGCCGTCTTTTGTGAGTTTTCTGTTCTTATTTTTCTCCATTTTCCTTTTATTTATCGCATTTTTACCCCTTAAGAGCATGTATTAGGTTGTGTATCCCTTTCCCGCTGTTTGCTGTTAGTTAGTTGGGTAGCCAATGAGGACATTGTCTGATTTGGTTTGGGGAGGTATTTGCATCCTTTTGCGTCTGCATTTGCATTTGTTTTGCATTCACGTTTATATTTCGTTATTTTATTTCATGTTTTATAAAATTGAAAATCAAAAAAAAAATTAAATAATTAAAAAATCAAAAAATATCACGTTTATTTTCGCATTTAGTCGAGTCGGATTGGAGTATTTTCTATGATGATATTGCAGTATAAGTCAGTTTTATGCTATGCCTTGCACTTTTCACGACCTGCCTAGCAAAGTCAAGCGATTTCTCGAATTTTATCTTGAAGTTTATTTTGAATTATTAGACTTGACTCGTAATTTTGGCAACTTACTCATAATTTCTGAGGTTTATAGCTTATAACTGGTGACATTCATGACCGGTTTATCTAGGATTGAGAGTAGTTACTCCCCACATTTCATTGTATCGTATGTATATGAATTTTGATTTCTTATTGCCTGCACGCATGGGTTTGTGGTCGGTATCACGTGTTTAGAGAACTTTTGCATTTTCCCCTTTCTCATTTTACCCCATTAGCTCCACATTAAGCCAAATCTGCCAGTTGCCCTTAAACTACATTCTAAATTAAGCCTACCTTTGTCGAGCTAGTTTAGTAGTTTTGAGGAATTTATCGTATTTTATCGGATTTTGGCTCATTTATATTGTATCGGAGTGTGTATTGATGAGGAAAGGAAAGAAAAAGAAATAAATCAGCCCTATAAAAGTAAGAAAAAAACCGAGAAAAAAGAAAGAAAAAAGTGGCTGGAAAATTACTTATAATTATTCTTTTACCTCTCGTGCTTATTTATATCTTACGAGGTACATGTTTTATGGATTTTTGTGTTGTATATTGTTTTGGTTATTTTTAGTGAATTAGGTCAAAGTAGGTGAAAGAGGTCTTATACGTTATTCTAGCACGATAATATGTAAAATACGCAAAACGATAAATAACACGAGGCCTTTTGGTGACGCGGAAAACCCAATGTGGGAAACGACCGCAGGAAGGGACGATACCTTCCAAGGACTGCACTAGCTTTGTTAATATGGGACGATTACAATGAGCGAGAGGCGATAATATTGCTAGTACAATTGCTAGGGTTCTTGTGCTCATGCGTGTGTGTAGTCGAATGAATGAATGATGCACGATTCCTCCTCGTCGTCTTATATAGGACCTAAACCCTAGTAGGGTTTAGACGGCTTTCCCTCCAAGTCTTCTCGTGGCGCCTCCACGCCTAACATCGAACCCTTTATGGGCTGCTCGCTGCTTCCTGGGCCTTAGGCGCCTGATCTTGCTCGCTCGATTCATGGCTCATCCGTCCCTCCTTCGTGATTTGGGCATTGGGCCTTTTCCTTCATGCGGCCCAGTACGGCTTAACACGAGATTTGGCCCTTCTCCTCTGCTATCTGTTGGGTCACGTCTTAGTGGGTCGGGTATACGAATTTATACCCAAACAGTTTGCCCCGTAATTTTGCGCGAGATTCGTCTTCGTTGATTGAGCGGGAAATTATCAGTTTCCAAATCCTACGCAGTCTTTTCTTTCCTTCTTCTACACGCCATACCCCACTCCCTCAGTTCTCTCCCCCTCGGTCTTCCCCTTATTAATACCCATTAAACCCACTTAATCATCACCTTCCCAACTACTTTTCACTTTTCCCAAATCTTCTCGCCTTCTCGCTTCTTCCGTCTTCCGTCAATCAAAATCGTCGCCGCCGCTTTCTTTCAGGTAACCCGCTTTCTTCTCTTTTTCTGAATTATGGATAGATCGGGTCAAACTTCATCTTCTTCTGCTCACGAATCAGTAGTGGATGATGCGTTCATCTCTCGCTGTCTCTTCGTCGATCCCCATAACTGCGACACTTCGCTCACCCTCGCCGATATTCCTCGGATTAAGGCCTTGCTTGGTCTTGGGGACGATGTGGAAATCATGATTCCCGGTCCAGGCCAGAGAGCCGACGTCCGGCGCCGGGGTTGGGTTTGCCTGTATCTGTACCCGTTTAAGTACGGTCTTCGTTTCCCTTTTCCTCGCTTGATTCTTGACTTTCTTCGCACCAATAATTTCGCTATGGTTCAACTCTCTGCCAATGTATGGCGCGTGCTACTATACTCTCTCGCTGTGAGTCAGAAAACTGGTGCCAGGATCTCTTTGGGAGATCTGGCTCATGTGGTCGAAATCCGATCGCTTGGGAGGGGTGAATACACCTTTCGTAACATTGGGGAGCTCATTCATAAGCATTCCTCCAAGTCGAGGGATGAGAAGTGCTTTCAGGAGTTTTTCTACCTCAAGGTGGACTCTATTCAGCCTCTTGTGGAAGGCCTTTTTGAGGCTTGGAAGCCTAACTCGAGTAAGCAACCTTCCTCATTCTGTTAATTTTGGGATTTGTCTGTCTCACCATCTTACTCTTCTGGTTTGCATCGGCAATCCTATCGCCTGCAAGGAGAAGTTCTTCTGCATTCCCCAGAAAGAAAGGCTGTTTCCAGAGTACCTCCCCGGTTTTGCTGCTTCCTCGACCTCCAGTCCCCAAACTTCAGCACGTAGCATGTCGTCTTATAAGTACCCTGCATCTGATTGCATTCTTGGCCGGCTGGAAGCTTTTGTAAATATCTTGCTAATCCCTGTCTTTGTATGCAGCCGGTGCCAGACTTGACCCCTTCGAAGCTATCCTCCAAAGCGCCACCAAGAAGAGGGCTGCTGCTGAGAGTCCCAATGCTCCTTCCTCTTCAAAGATACCTGCCCCTGCTCCCACTTCTGCTACCGCTCCTGCTCAACCCATTGATGTGCGCCTGCGTTCTGCTTACCCTGCCCGGGTTCCTTTGGAGGTGTCTCCACTAGCGCGTCATCCTCCTACCCCTCCAAGGACCCCTGTCACCATTGCTGATGACATTACGCTGCAATTTCCCGAGGGCTTTGGCAATGTTGACGTCGTTCCCTACTGGCCTGAAATGGACCAGCTCCTATTCCCTGCTGTGGCGAACTCTTTCAGGGAGTTTAATGCTGAAGAGATGGCCGCCAATGACGTGCATAATGCTTTCATGGTAACCGTCTTTCTTCGTTACTTCTTCTTTTGCTGCTTGCTTTCATTTTACAAATGCTGAGAATGTCTTGCTATTTGCAAGCTCTTCAGTCTTCCCTATATGTCAGGAAGATGATGGGTGCAGTGCAAGCCGGCAGTCGTGCTGTCAACCGCAAAAATTAGGAGCTTGCCCAATCCCTGGCTGACATGGAGGATCAGTGCACTGGTCTGAGGAAGAGGATAGCCGACATGAAGGTTGAGCTGGCTGGGGCGAAGGAGCGCTCGAACGAGGAAGCCTTCAAGCTTACTGAGGTAAGGGAGATCGCCAGGAACATGACGGAGCAGGTTAAGGCATCTGAGGCGAAGATGAAGGAGATGGCGAACCTGGCTATGGATGTGGTGGCTCATGCTATTTGGCGTGGGAAGATTTTGGGCATGCAGCAGGCTCTGACTGAGACCATCACGCCTCAACGCATTGCTGAGGAGGAAGGGCGCCTGAAGGAGCACTACCCTGTGGACCCTGACCTTAGCATGCTGACGCCGGAGGTAGGTGAAGTGAACTCTCCTGCGATGATGGAGCCTCAGGAGGCCAGTTTGCCCCAGTCCGCTGCAGGGATCTCAAGTGCCGGAGGAGCCATCCCAGAAGCTGCTGCTGTTGGAGATGCTGCGGAGCCGGTACCTGAAAAGGAGGAGCAGCCAGAGCAGGCAGGGGAGGGGGTATTGTCAGCTGTGGAGGAGGTCATGGAGATGATCTCCTAATTTTATTTCTTGAAAATTGAAGTATTTTGGGTCTGGCCCTGTGTGGCGCAGACTTTGTATATTTTTAAACAATGGTTACTGGATCCTGCCCTGGTGGCAGGAGTAAACATGTTTTGTGGCAGTCTGCCAGGGAGCAGGCTGCGTTTTAAGTCAGGTGCCTGGCTATCAGGCTTTTTCAAACACTTGTTGTTTTGTTTGTTTTGTATATCTTGTGCTTGAGCCGTCTTTTGTCAGCCTGAGAGGTTGACTCCAGATGCAAGGGGTTTGCCCCCAGCTCAAGGTTGCTACCGTGTTGGTTTATAAACCAATTTAGGCGTAGAGGTCAGTCACGTGACGGCAGTAGCCACGTCAGATTGGCCGTTCCAGCCCAGGGAGCTGGGATAGGCGTCTGAGGGTTTGGCCGTTTTGGTGTATAAACCAATCTAGGCCTGCCGTATCAGCATAGGGGCCGACTTAAGCCAAGTTGGCTACTGAACCTTGTTCATGACGCAAGGTGTGTTCGCCGAGGATAGCCGAGAGAGGCGTACCTCATGTAGGATAGCCGTGATTAGGCGTACCTTAGGAAGGATGGCTGTGATTAAGCGTACCTTAGGAAGGATGGTTGTGATTAAGGTACCTTAGGGAGGACGGCTGTGATTAAGCGTACCTCGGGGAAGGATGGCTGTGATTAAGCGTACCTTAGGGAGGATGGCTGTGATTAAGCGTACCTCGGGGAGGATGGCTGTGATTAAGCGTACCTTTTGGAAGTTTAAGTCGTCGCTCCAGGACGAGATAAGTGCTGCAGGATTCTGGCTGCACAGAGATCCCTAAACTCCCCTAAGGTTTTGCATGCATGCTGGGGCCCAATGCCGTTTATAGGCGTAATCAGCTGAGGAGGGGGTAGTGTCCAGGATAGCTGTCAAGCTGCAGTCTGGAGATAGCGTTTCCTTTCGATGTCCACCACCTGTAAGCAACAGTACACTTTCAAAGTATCGTGGGAGTTAGGGTACAAAGTGGCATTTTCAAAACCCAAAGGACTCTCATAAGACTGGAGCATACGTGA
>JAGPOY010001896.1:0-15977 GCA_018983105.1 Silene uniflora
CATATTTTATCTCTCCTTTTCTTATTCGTCCACTACATTTTCCACTAACTTTTTCATCTACCCTCCCCATTTATAATATCATGTCCGCAATAATGGGGTTCCCCAACAACATTAATTTACACACCACATTTTGGGAAGCTCCCCAAAAGAAATCAAAAAAAGCCTTGTAATTTTTTGGGGACCTCCTCTATAAGTAGAGGAGCCCCAAATGATGGAGAGGTTAGTGCAATAAAGAGGAAGCCCAAATGATGAGAGAGAGTGTATATGGGGAGCCATATTTCCGCCTTTGCGGATGCTCTAAGGTACTGTAAGGTCGTTGTACGCCATACAACGTCTCGTACATGTACGGAATAAAACGGGTTCAAGTCCCATCAAAGATGAAGTTGGAGTCCACCCTTGCATAAATATTACACATTTACACCGAAAGTAATGCAGTGAAACAGACAGCAGGTGAGTAGACTACATGACTGTCTAACCTTGTTTTCCTAAAATTTCAAAACCAAATCAAAGGAATCTACTCCATGTCTGCCTCCCCCCTATATATACTTTCAAACCAGCCAGTCTCATTTCAGACGGGACGTATCCATCTTAAGTTAAAAAGACGAATAAATTGTAAGTTATCACCATTTAATTGTTAGAAAGTGACAAACTTAGTTACAACTTTTATCATTAAATGTGAACATTTTTCTCGTTTAAGTTAAAACCGTCTGAAACGGGAATTTGTGTTTCTGAATGAATATGTGCTTTACATTTCCCACATAACAGAAGAGTTACATTTGTACGCAGCCTCTTAAAAAGGTGTCACCTTTTACTGTTCTCATATTCTCACCAAACAAATAAGGTGACAACACACTATATACTGAGTATAGAATATATTCACCCCACTTAGTTTTTTATTCTGTGCTCTTCTCCATCTCTCCTCTCTGCCTTCTTCACACACCTCTATACTCTTCAAGGTTTGCTCATCTCTCTTTTATTCTCTTTGCTTTTTCCTGCTTACTGCCATAATTTTAATTATCGGCCGAGAAACCGATACGCGACCGAGTTATTAGGTTTTGGAGTTTACAATGACTGCATGTTAAGGTTTTATTGTGATATTGACTTGACTGCATTTAGCGAGATTAGGCCGCGATAACTGAAACTGAGATTTTATACTATGTTGATGCTTACTGTTTTTTTCATCATTTTTTATACAATGACTGCATGGAATTTCAGCAGCTTGATTTCTTCAAGAAAATGATTACTGCCTAACTAATCTGTTGACTGTTTGATCAGAAAAAAACTGTTTGATTGTTATGGTGAAACTGTACATAATCTTGTATACTGCCTTGCATGTAACTGATCTTGGGCGCTTACAGACGATACAGTAACGGAATTAGGATTTGTATTTAGGGAAATAATTTTTTGGGGCAATGAATAAAAGGAGAGGAATAAATAGGGGAGTGATAGGTAAGGTGTATTTTCCATGTTTGGCATGGGAGTAATTATTCACCTCCTAAATTTATTACCCTCGTAAAAGGGTAATACATTACCCACCCTCCCCCCTGGGTAATGATTAAGGGAGTAAAACATCTACTCAATAATCATTACCCTTATATGCCAAACCAATCATCCATGAACTCATTACCCGAGTAATTAACTTCCCCAGTAATTATCACTTAATTAAAATTTACCCCCGAATTATTCCATGGATTCCAGGCAAGCCCTGAATGGTAAACTGGGCAAAAGGAAAATTGAAAATTTTAAATGATACGGTCGTCCCTGTTAGCTCCCCTTAGTTCCGCCACTGTACTGTTAAGCCCTGCCAGGGTGTAGGGACTAGGGAGGTCCAAAACTCCATATCTATGCAAAGTTAGTTTTACTCTCTGTTGCATAGAGCCATAGAGTAATTCCACTTGATAATTGCCATATGTTTATTCGCGCTAAGGATTGACCTCTTAATTCTAATAAACAGTTGCTCAGTGTGTTTCAGACGGCCTTATGTGACCATTTACAAAATGTTGCAACTAGTAGTGTTTGTTGTTCAGGTAACTTTTTATCAAAAGGTGGCCACATTTGCCTGTAAATGGGTCACATGGGCTGTCTGAAACCTTCAGACGAAAATGAGTGTCTAAATGAGAGACCTTCTGATTGTGAAATTAGATTGAACATGTGTCTCCCCACAAATCCGCTTGTTTAGCATTCCTGTTGTCTATGGGACTGAGTAGCTATGCATTCAATTATCATTACGGTGTTAAATTGATGCTCCGTAGCTCTTTACCAGTTGGATGACTACTTGAACAGCTTACTCACTTGATGTGCCGCAAGTAGTCTGCACGCGATGTACTGTCATTGTTGCTAAATAGTTCAGCCTTCAGATAACTACTGATATGAGACTAACACTCTGACAGTGACAACTTTTGTATTACGATAAGATGTACTCTATAATTACTCCGTAATTATTAATTGCTCGCATTTGGAATTCATCTACCAGCTTGCTGGATACTTGGTTTAACTGTTTCTCCAGTTTTTGCATAGTGTAAACAAAGATGGCTGATGCAGAGGAAATTCAACCCCTTGTCTGCGATAATGGAACCGGAATGGTTAAGGTTATTTCCAGATTGACATAATTTACTATTCTTGCTGCATTGTATTTATGTGATTCTAAATCGACTATTATTCTTGTGGCAGGCAGGGTTTGCTGGAGATGATGCTCCAAGGGCAGTCTTCCCGAGTATTGTTGGTCGTCCCCGACACACCGGTGTCATGGTTGGGATGGGGCAGAAGGATGCCTATGTTGGAGATGAAGCTCAGTCTAAGCGAGGTATTTTAACTTTGAAGTACCCGATTGAGCATGGTATCGTAAGCAACTGGGATGACATGGAGAAGATCTGGCATCACACCTTCTACAATGAACTCCGTGTTGCACCAGAAGAGCATCCTGTACTGCTGACTGAGGCCCCACTGAACCCGAAGGCTAACAGGGAGAAAATGACTCAGATTATGTTCGAGACATTCGACGTTCCTGCTATGTATGTCGCCATCCAGGCTGTTCTCTCTCTTTATGCCAGTGGTCGTACAACAGGTTGGCGCTTATAAAAGTTATTGACTCTTCGTCTTGGCCTAACTTAAACGAAATTCTTATTTTCTGAACCTCTTTCGTCGTCATTAAATTGATAGGTATTGTGCTTGATTCTGGAGATGGTGTGAGCCACACGGTTCCAATCTACGAGGGTTATGCCCTACCCCATGCAATCCTCCGTTTGGACCTGGCTGGTCGGGATCTCACTGACCATCTCATGAAGATCCTCACAGAAAGAGGGTATATGTTCACTACTTCAGCAGAGCGTGAAATCGTACGTGATATAAAGGAAAAGCTGGCCTATGTAGCTCTCGATTTTGAGCAGGAGTCGGAAACAGCCAAAAGCAGCTCGGTAATAGATAAAAACTATGAGCTGCCAGATGGACAGGTGATCACCATAGGAGCAGAGAGATTCCGCTGTCCAGAGGTCCTCTTCCAGCCATCACATCTCGGTATGGAGTGCCCTGGTATCCACGAGACCATTTACAATTCCATAATGAAGTGCGACGTGGATATCAGGAAGGATCTGTATGGTAACGTAGTGCTCAGTGGCGGTTCAACTATGTTCCCTGGCATTGCTGATCGTATAAGCAAAGAAATTACAGCCCTTGCTCCTAGCAGCATGAAGATTAAAGTCGTCGCTCCACCTGAGCGTAAATACAGCGTCTGGATCGGAGGTTCTATCCTTGCCTCTTTGAGCACATTTCAACAGGTAACCTTCGTCGATCAATGATCAATATAAATGTGTTTTTAAGGACAATGTAACGATTTTTGTGTCTTTTTATCGTGCAGATGTGGATCTCTAAAAGCGAATATGAGGAGTCTGGTCCGCCAATTGTTCATCGGAAATGTTTCTGAGTTATGTTATTCAGATGGCAGTCCAAAATACTACTCCGTATTATGCTGTCTACTTCCGGTTCACTACTTGCTCTTTCGCCTTTCAAAAGCTCTCGGAAACTTTATATGAATCTAAGGTGTTGTGGATTTTGTGTCAATTCGAAAGTAAGGAATTGAATTTTTTCCTTGTCGAATGCTTGTAAGTTGTAACTATATAACTACCTCGAAAATTATGATAGCGGGGATTATGATATGAATATTAATGGGTTTAAGACGATCCATGCTCGAAATTATGATATGGTGTACTTTGGATCTGTATATGATATGAATTAAGAGTCGATTAATAATTACTCCCTCCCACATACGAATAATTATAGGGTGAAAGATGAATAGATGATCCATGCTCGATATTATGATACGGTCATACGTACTATGGACTATGGAGTACTCCGATCCGGATCGGTATAGGATACGCCATACGGATAATAATGGGTGAAAAATGATGGGGGGTTTGGGTTGAGTGGTGCTTGGCTTTTGAGACAAGTCTAAGATGTTGTCATTGTTTTTGACACTTTTGGACGTTGCTTGCCGTCCAAATAAATTTGTATGGACATTCTTCACCATTTTGGCTTCCCTTGTAAAAATATAATGCCGACCACTACAACTACCTCTACCTCTACCCTTACCCGGTCACCCCTGCTAGGCTGCTATGACGGACTTGCGCAAAATTCATATAACAAGACTCTCTTAAAGATGGATTAATGTAAAACTAGTATGAATCCCGCGCAAAAGCGCGGTTTTTTAGATAAAAATATTATAGAATCTCACAATTAAACTAATGGTATTTAATATTATTTGTAAAAGAGTAGCTAGCTAATTTGCCTTGTTTATTTAAAAGTTAAACAATTATTTATGAAAATATTATTTACCATAATTATGGTATAGATTAATTAGGAAGTAAATATTGCACAATAGTAAATATAGATAGTGAGACCAATTAATTAAGATATATAGATATTCTAAGGCAATATGTTACTTTGGCGGGAAAATTTTGAGATTTCTTAATCTTTTAGTACTAGGGGGATGGATTCAAAAATATATCTCTTGCAGTAACTATATTAGCGGTTGCTTTACATCCGTTTTATGCTTACAATTATCTAAACTCGTCTTCGGATTTGTGTAATGTGGAGCTAATATAGGGATGTCAGTAGTTTTTTTTTTTTTTTTTTTTTGGTGACGAGGGAACCCGCAGCCGCTACCTTAGTGCGCACTGGGTAAACCCCTGGGTATACGAGATAGCCTGCAAACCCCGTAAACCAGGTAAGCTACCCGAGAGTGACAGGCTCGAAGTCTATTAGGCATGGACCCAGGCCAAGAATGCTCCACAAGATTTGCTCTTCGGGGGGCTTAAACCTGAGAATTTCACCCAATTTTTAAACACTAGACTTCACCCTTGCGGCCGGGATGGTCAGTAGTTTCGCTATAGTAAAAGATTAAAAAAATGCATGAAAGTAAATCTGACACTACGATACTTGGATTTTACGTATAGTGTGTCATACTTATATTCAGTCCAAAGCATGAAATCTTTTACAGCAACTCTCGATACTTCCTCTACATGACATTAATTAAAGTTTAAAGCACCAAAAAATTTACTGTTATGTGTTAGTAAAGTTGTTTCCTGAACATTTTTCCATTCAATAATGGAAAATGAGATAGCGACACCGGGTGTTACTCAAATTTAGTAACACCCGGGATAAAATAGTAATTTGATTACTAATACTTACGTTTAAAGTCGACTAATTTACTTGTTTGTTAACCTAAATCTTATCCTACTTAAGTCACTCCTTTAAGTTCACTTTAACATTTATAAAATGAGTGTAGAAAAATTAAGCTTCTACGGAGTATAAGTTTAGTTCAGGTTCTATAAATTTAGCTCAATTTTATACCCATTTTTTTGTTTTACAAGTTAAGGTCTTTTCAGTCGTCTCCTATAAATTCAGTTCAAAAAACTTAAGCTCTTTAATTCAGTTAGTTTTTCTCTTGAATAAAAAGAAAGACACCGCCTAAATGATTGAATGGATCGTTCGCATGGTATATCATGCCACCGTATATTATATTCAATGAAAAACGCTCCTTTTATTGCATTTACTTATTTATGATCAATGTCATTGATTTAAATTTTCTTTGTACAGTGCAAAATGATATGGTACACTCCATTTCACTATTAACATACTCCTATGAAAGAATCAATAAACTTATGAATAAGTCTCTTATAAAATAGATTTACCGTAAAAACTTTGTAAAACTATTAATAAAGTACCTTATTTTCCTTAGCTTATTAATCAATCATGGTAGTTACGTCCTGTTTTTTTCTGCTTAATTTCAGCTTTCATTCAACTCAGTTTATTTCAACTCTATTCATTTCATTTAAGTTTCATTTAGCTCGATTAAGTTCATTTCGGTGCAGTTTAACTTCATTCAACTTAAAAGAACAGAGTCTTAATGAAGATTATTAGAGTTGGAATATTTCAATAAAGTACTTCTTAATCGGATTTATAATCACCTTTGTGAATTATTGTAAACTTAATTGGGAGGACAAAATAGCAAATCAAATGAAAAAGGAATAAAATGAATCTTTAAAAAGAGGATGAGAACGTGAGATCACATTGTGCACAAACACAACCATGAACATTCTGTCAATGAATCAAACCTTTGATTAAAAGCAAAATAAAAAATCAAAGAACAACTATAAAGTCTTGAAAAAAGAAAAAAGAAAAAAGAAAAAAGAAAAAAGAAAAAAGAAATAATAAAGGAGAGACGACGTGGAATCGTACGTGCTTCCAGCTCAAATGATGTCACCGCCCGCCCTTCTTCTTGCCCCCTCTCCCTCTCTTTCTCCACTCTGTCTCAATCATCATTATTAATTTTAAACAAAATCAAAATTACTATTTTCATTTTCAAAAACACAAATTCGTGTTTAAACGGTGATAACCGACTTAATCTTAAAACGGATTAGTTATAGTAGAGATAAAATATGATGTACGGAGTATGATGTATAGAGATTAATAAAAGATTTGTCCTATACCATTAAGAATAAATTTAACTCGTTTTCATCTTAAGAAACTCTTTAAGAGAGATTTACGGAGCTACGGTTTGAAAAAAAGGATTCAGAATATCTGAACATGTTAACGGGTATTCATCCAAAAGTCTTAAATCAGATGGTAATATCGGTCTTAAACTTAAAATAGTCAAATATGATAGCTGAGACTAGTTCTGACAAGCGGGTCAATCAAGTCGGATCAATTCAAGTTCGAGTTGTTCAGGTTTGCAAAAATTCGGGCCGGATCGGGACGATTTCGATTATCTTCAGGTGGGTTGTTATCAAGTTATTCTGGGGATAACAGGTCATAACAACATTCGAGGCGAGTTCAATAGGGTCGGATCAATTCGGGATTCGGTCTCCAATTTGAATGCAGGTTGTTATCAACTTATTCGAATCGAGTTAGTTTTACCAGGTTTAGCCGATAGCCTGAAACAAAGGATACAATAGAGAGAATCTAGTAAAAAAAAATCGTCACATATATGCAAATGAAAACCTATTTCCCACATTTTCAGCTTAAAACAGATACTACGAAAAGGCCACGAGACCGTCCCTTCAAAGTTTTTGGGTTTATTGTTTTTCAAAAGAATTCAAATATTTAAAAATGAATTAGAACCGCATTTAAAGGACATTTACGTTTCATTTGGCAACACCCATTTAAGTCGTCCACATAATAAAACCTTGTTTCATTTCATAGTTTGGACATTTACGCCTCTCTCATTCTCACAATTTCATCACTCTCTCTTTCAACTCCTATTCCGCTCTATTCTCTCCCTTTTCTAGGTATATTCAATTCATTTCTCTATTCATTTTATCTTTTTGCGTTACTAATTCAGGGTAAGACTGCGTACCTCCGACTTTCCGTACCTCGTAATTTGCGGGAACTATTAAGACACTGGTGACTGGTGTAACGTTTTGTAGATCTATCTAGTCTTTTGCTCTAATTTTATTCGATTTACGCTTCGTTTTTCTAATTTGTGCTTCGCTTTACTATTTCGGATTGTTGATTATTTAATAAGGTCCGTCCGATCTGTGATTTTTTGGAGTTGACTTGTGTTTGATTTAGATTTGACTTGCTTGATCTGCTGTTTGCTTCTGTATTTTTCGAGTTTTACTGTTTTTTGCTGAGATTTGTTTACCTTTGATTAAAATACCCTCGCAGAAAATGAAAAGATAAACAAATGGTTGGGACGGAGAGAGTATAATTAGTTATTCGTCTAATTTTGTGATTGATCGTCACAGTATCGAAGAGGTCCGTCTAATTTTAATTGGCCTAGTATTTCAGGTTAATTTACATTGTAGGGTTTCTAATGGTGTAAAATTTGAGATCGGGTTTTTAAGATTAGTTAGCTACACAATTGATTGTCCTGTTCTGATTTGGGGTATTAATATTTAATGCTAATGAATTGAATTGTTTGAATGGGTGACCTTTGCTACTTCCATTCTCCAGTTTTCGGCCCATATCCACCGTCTTTGACTCATACATATATCCTCATTTTAGTACAATGTTGCTGTCTCTTGTTGTTTGAGTCGCCAATTTTGAGTGGTTAGGGGGTGACTATTGTGATTTATATGTCCTGGAGACCAGAATATGATCTTTCTTTGTTTAATGAAATGATCGCTAAGGTTGTATGCTCTTTTAAATTAGTGTTTTTGTGATGCAAATGTTGGTGTACATTCTATCTTAGTGGCCAAGATCCGATGTTTCTGTTTCTATTGTCTCCTATGACTAAATGATCGGACTCATTGTCTAAGAGGAATTAAAAGCATATAATTTTGTGATTCGGGTGGTTATTTGGCCAGATGTAATAAAAGATCGTTACCCTTTTTGATTTAGAACTTGCTAATTAATTTGGATAGACTTAAAAGGAAAAAGGGGCAGTAAAATTGAGGGAAGATGTATTTAACATGATGGAGGTCAATTTATAGTGAAAAGTCCAACGGAAGATGTGTCCTAATCTTGATTCTTAAGACACAATTTCAGATTTTTTTTGTTACAGTTGATGTTTTGGATAGTTGTTGAAAATCATGATTAGAACTGCTGTGTGCAATTGGATCCTATCTATGAAGGAAAGTAATGTGAGTTAATGTTGTTAGTTGTTTATGGAACACGATAGGTAAACTGCGTTTATGAATTGGTCATTTGGTGTTGACATGGTCTCTTTAAGAATTGTGGTTCATGTAGCTGTTAGTATCTTAAGGTTCTTGAAACAAGCTTGCTGTTGTGTAATGTGTCTTTTGCATCTATATTTGTAGTTTAAACTAAGATGGCTGATGCAGAGGAGATTCAACCCCTTGTCTGTGACAATGGAACCGGTATGGTGAAGGTAAGATAATATCCTTCCTTTGTTTTTGTTATTTTGGCGTATGTCTTGAGGGCTTGAAAAAGTCAAAGCTTATCAAATTCTATTTTGTATGTAAAGGCTGGTTTTGCTGGAGATGATGCTCCAAGGGCCGTTTTCCCTAGTATTGTTGGTCGTCCTAGACACACCGGTGTCATGGTTGGTATGGGCCAGAAGGATGCATATGTCGGAGATGAAGCTCAGTCAAAGAGAGGTATCTTGACCTTGAAGTACCCAATTGAGCATGGTATTGTTAGCAACTGGGATGATATGGAGAAGATCTGGCATCACACCTTCTACAATGAGCTTCGTGTTGCTCCTGAAGAGCACCCGGTGCTGCTTACCGAGGCACCACTGAACCCTAAGGCTAACAGAGAGAAAATGACCCAAATCATGTTTGAGACATTCAACGTGCCTGCTATGTATGTTGCCATCCAGGCTGTTCTCTCCCTGTATGCCAGTGGTCGTACAACAGGTTGGTAATTGTTGAAAGATGCTTTACTAATGTTACGTAATTATATGAGGGCTGTTTTGACTTGTTATGTTATCTCATTGGTCTGTCTGTAATCTTGCGTATTTGAACAGGTATTGTGCTTGACTCTGGTGATGGTGTGAGTCACACCGTTCCAATTTATGAGGGTTACGCACTACCCCATGCTATTCTTCGTTTGGATCTTGCTGGTCGTGATCTTACTGACCAACTCATGAAGATCCTAACTGAGAGAGGGTACATGTTCACCACATCTGCCGAACGGGAAATTGTGCGCGATATCAAGGAAAAGCTTGCATATGTGGCTCTTGATTTTGAGCAAGAGTTGGAGACGTCTAAGAGCAGCTCGGCAATCGAGAAGAACTATGAGCTTCCTGATGGGCAGGTCATAACCATTGGAGCTGAGAGATTCAGATGCCCAGAGGTGCTATTCCAGCCATCATTGGTCGGAATGGAAGCTGCGGGTATCCACGAGACAACCTACAACTCCATCATGAAGTGTGACGTGGATATCAGGAAGGACCTTTACGGTAACATTGTTCTCAGTGGTGGAACCACCATGTTCCCTGGTATTGCAGACCGTATGAGCAAAGAGATCACAGCTCTTGCTCCCAGCAGCATGAAGATCAAGGTCGTAGCACCACCCGAGAGGAAATACAGTGTCTGGATCGGAGGGTCTATCCTTGCATCACTTAGTACCTTCCAGCAGGTAATCCTTTGTCCATGTGAATCCCATGTTTGCTTTAGTGAATTGATTAGTATGGTATTGATCCTGTGTTTTGTCGTCTCTGACAGATGTGGATCTCCAAGGGCGAGTACGATGAATCTGGCCCATCAATCGTTCACAGGAAGTGTTTCTAAGCTATGTTTTGAGATCGTAGTCCTACATAGACGCCTATTGTCTCGTTTCTCTTTCAGTTGGGTCGAACTTTTAGTGTGTTGTCACTGCTGTATGATTTGATTTCATTTGGTCGGGAAAGATGGAGAGGGTTTAGGAGCTTGTTTTTTTGAGACTCGAACGCTTTGCAAAATTATATTGTTTGTTGTATCTATTTGTTGCGTATTGTGTCATGTACTTTGCGGATTGCAGAATGTTTAGTTGTTATATACACTACTATTTTCTGGCTCAAAACTTAGATTTTTACGCGTGACCTCTCTTTGGCTCGTCATGTCCGTCTTTTCACATTCTGTATTTGTCAATGACATGCAATATCTTCGGACTATCCATGTCATTTGCGATTTGGCTTCATGTGTTAATGGCCGCAGTGAATGTGGTTTGCGGAAGTCCATACCTCGCTTGCAGGAAGCTAATCATGTAATTGATTGATTTTCGATACACTTCTGTCAAAGTTGGAACATGCAACAATTAAAAAAGATCAGAGTTTTTTAGAATATATTTTGTATATTCGGTTAATATTTTCTCGTCATCTAAATATTTTCCAATTTTGTAAACTTTCCCTAAAATTTTGGAGACCTCAATAAAAATCCACCTTTTAAGCTTCATTACATTACACAATCGCGCTAATTATAGACAAACTACCATAACTTACATTTCCCAAACTACCGTAAGATTTTCCTCTGTTTCTTTCCTCCTATTTCGAAAATAAAATTGTAAAAAAAAAAATAGAATACAAGGGGAGTAGATTTCATAAAACTTGATTCGATTTTTTTTTTTTTTTTTGTTTTATGATCTACTCGCGTAAATGGAGACTGCAGAAACTGCTCGTCTTAGACCAAATACAGCCTCCCAAGAGCTACGGCCGCCACCAGCACATGGCAAATATGACTTGGCTAAAAAAAAGGCGATGCAGCGCAGAGGGAATATCATAAAAATAGGATGCGTTTCCCTCCTCCTTGCTCTGATTTTAGCCTTTGGAATCTATGCCATAGTCCTATTAGTTTCGTTCAAGAAGGCGGAAATGCCACATTTTACAGTTAAATCCGTACAAGTCTCTAAATTTAACGTAGCTACCATTTTCATCAATCAACAGACGGTGTTATCCACCGATATTGTCTTGAATATTGAGGCGGATAACAAGAACTCTTTGGTTGGCGTAAACTTAGGAAATATGGTGATGGAAACGAATTGGAATGAGGTGAATGCACACCTAGGCGAAACCCATATCGTAAATATTCTTCAAAAGTCTAAGGGTGTGTCTAAGATACAGGTTTCTACCCATGGCGAGGTTGAATTGCCGAAAAAGGTTGTCAATAAGGAGGATATGAAGCTTGAGATAGTTCTTAGTGGAACCCTTAAGTTTTTCAATGGCCCTTTTAAGACACAGAAATATCCTTTCATGGTTACATGTAATGATATTTCGAGTGCTTCGTCTAATGTTGCTTGCGATTCCAAATTATACACCACCGGGTAAGATGACATACCGTAAACATACAGGTCTCATGCAGCTCTGTTTACTTTGTTACGCGATTATATTCATCTTTGGCCACCAGTCGAGAAGTTACCTCAAGAAATATCGTCTCATGCAATTCTGTTTACTTTGTTACGCGATTATATATATATCTTTGGCCACCGGTCGAGAAGTTACCTCAAGAAATATCGTCTCATGCAGTCATGCAGTTCTGTTAATGAGTCCTTATCTTCAGAAATATCGTCTCATGCAGTTCTGTTTATTTTTCGAGACCTTATCTTAAGAAATATCGTCTCATGCAGTTCTGTTTATTTTGTTACGGGATTATATACATCTTTGGCCACCAGTCGAGTCCTTATCTTAAGAAATATCGTCTCATGCAGTTCTGTTTATTTTTCGAGGCCTTATCTTGAGAAATATCATCTCATGCAGTTCTGTTTATTTTGTTAAGCGATTATATACATCTTTGGCCACCAGTCGAGACCTTACCTTAAGAAATATCGTCTCATGCAGTTCTGTTTATTTTGTTACGCGAATATATGCATCTTTGGCTGTCAGTCGAGACCTTACCTTAAGAAATATCGTTGACTCGTTGAGGATGGAAATGGATACAATATTAATAAGCTTAACAAATTTCGCATTGATAATACTTGGCAGTGAACCTCCAAAAAAGCCGCCACATCAAGAGAAGGCACCACCAGCTCCACAAGGAGAAAAGCCGGCCCCTGGGACGCCCGTTGTAGAAGATAAGACACCGCCTTCACCTCCAAAAGACTCATTTCCACCTGTTAAAGTTACCATCCAAGACAAATCTGTGAGTTGATTGCTAATTAAATTACTCGACCCGCTATCATTAGAAAGCTATGTACAAGGTACAATGCAGGTCTAATTTCGGGTAAATTTGAGAAACGGGTTTGCCTATTTGCAGGTAATTTTGAGTAACGGGTTCCTAGAGGCAACAATAGCCAAACCGGCAGGATATGTGACCGGAATCAAATATAATGGAATCGAAAACATTCTTGATACAGTAAATCCCGAGGATGATAGAGGGTAATTATTATTTCTTCAAAACATCTAATTTATCCCTGCAATGTTTTTCTTAAAACTCGTACTAAACTACTAATCCATGTTTGGTTCTGGTTAATCGCGCTTGTAGGTATTGGGATGTTGTTTGGGCTCCTCCTGGTACGAAAGGAACTAAAGGAAACTTTCAAAGGTACCGTCTCCATAATATACGAATTGAACCATTTGTTGTTACATAGGGAGTACTAAATTTTGAATAATGTACGTTTGTTATCGACAGGATCGTGGCAAAAGATTTTCGAGTTATCATGGAGAAACCAGAGCAAATTGAATTGTCATTTAAGTTAGCATATAATCCTTCCACTGATCTTAACAAAGCTGCCCCCATGGAAATTGATCAAAGGTATTTACGATAATATATTTTCCTAATATTCTAATACTTCGTATAATATTCTCTAATACTCCGTAGTATTAATTTGCTGTGTACAATTCCGGTGTAAATCATATTCCTCGAGGAATTGATACTGACATAACACGCGTAAATTAAAGGTATGTGATGCTGCAAGGAGTATCAGGAATATACGCGTATGGTATCTTTGAAAGAGCGGCTTGGGCTCAATTTGGTATGCCGAATGCAAGACTTGCTTTCAAGCTTCAAAGACAACAGTAAGTTCCTGTTAGGGAAAATTACGATATATTTTAATATACTCGCAAAAATATTAACAAACGAGATTGAGATGATGAAATGTCGATTATTGGCAGGTTTAAGTACATTGTGATAGCAGATAACAGGCAAAGGGAAATGCCAGTACCTGAGGACCGTATGAAACCTCGAGGGCAGGAGCTAGAATATCCGGAAGCAGTACTTTTGGTGGATCCCATTGATCCGAAACTTAAAGGAGAGGTGGATGACAAGTACCAATACTCGATGGAGAGTCAAGACATAAGGGTACATGGTTGGATTTGTAAAGACCCTCCTTCGGGTTTTTGGCAAATCACTCCTAGCTTTGAGTTTCGCTCTGGCGGTCCTAACAAGCAATTCCTTACTTCCCATGTCGGTCCATCCACCCTCGCTGTATGTCGCCGCTTGATACTCATACATTCACACAAACCATTGCCTACATTACTTTGCTTATTGATCCAGGGCGCTCGCCCCCACTAGACAATGGAAATTTCAAAGTTTTAAGTTAAAATTTTCGAACTTAATAAATTTACCTTCTATTATTAATCGTTCGCCCCCACTAAAATTCTTAGTCTCAGCTAAGTTAAAATTCTGGGTCCGCCACTGCTTATTATATGTTATTGCGCAGATGTTTGTGAGTGCTCATTATTCAGGAGAGGAGCTAATACCAAAATTTCAAGAAGGAGAGCCATGGAATCATATATATGGCCCTATTTTCATGTACATGAATAATCAAACCAAAGGAGAGGACTTCCATTTGCTATGGGAGGATGCTAAACAAAGGGTATGCCTAATCATCGACCTAACGGTTATTGAGAAACCATTTTTTCGTAGCCTTTTATGTTGATCGTGTCACAAAATAACCCTTTAATATATTAGTACTTTTTCAAGACGGGCTGAACCAGCTTGACTATTGACCATGACCATTTTGTAAATAAAACAATTTATATAATTCGTTCTTGTTTATTACTTTTTGCATCATTTTTACTTTAAACTTATTTTGAGAGCGTCTAGCCGGCCGTCTACCATGTGACTTACTTTTTTCTCCTTGGGGTTTTTTAGATGTTAGCTGAAGTTAAAAGTTGGCCTTACAACTTTCCTGCTTCAGAAGATTTTCCGAAAGCAAATGAGCGCGTTAATGTTAGTGGTCGATTTTTTGTTCATGATAAGTAAGTTCCTCTTCTATATGCATTATCATGTCTTAAACTCTTAACTATACTCACACATTCATCTCTTGTCCTTCCATTTATCTTACTCCCTTTGTCTCATTCAATTGTTTACATTCTATATTCTTTATGAAGAGTAATGATTGAGACGGAAGGTGTATATGATTTTTCTTCAATTTATCTGACATGATTGTCCATGTTTTTAACTTTGATGCTTTAGGCATGTAACAAATGAAAAAGTACCTGCTAATGGTTCATTTATTGGGCTAGGCCCAGTGGGAGAAGCTGGATCCTGGCAAAGAGATGCCAAGGTAAGTATTCCGAAACGGGCATGTTAAATAAGGTCGACACTTTACTAATTATCGTGGACTATTTAATATCATTTATCCACAATATCCCTCCCATAATCATCCTTTGTCTTTCTCTCTAAAATTTCTCAAAAAAAAAAAAACACGGTTTTTGCTTAATTTACGTGATTGATGATCAAGACGGTTTTAAATTATGTCGATCTCTAACGATAATCAAGCTAGTAATGGATCGGATGGGGTATGTTTACGTTTTATTTACGCTTAAATTAAGTTTTATTTACGCTTCAATTTTAATTGATTTGTTATTTGAATTAGAGTAGAACAGATTAGCGTTTCCCGATTCCCGCTCCCGAACCCAACTTAGAAAATTAGTCGGAAATTATATATATTTTTTTAAAAGAATACGAAATCAACCCCAGTCAAAGAACATTTTTGACAAGACCATGGCTCAGTCAAAAAAAGATTTTCGACCAGACCATGGTCCAGTCGAAAAAAAAATTTGGCCAGACAATGGCTCAGTCAAAAAAAAATTTCGACTGGACCTGGTCGAAATTTTTTTTGACTGAGCCATGGTCTGGTCAAAATTTTTTTTCGACTGG
>JAGPOY010001897.1:0-15974 GCA_018983105.1 Silene uniflora
CCTCATTCCACCTATAATGGGGATAAAGATAATCTAACTACAAATCCAAACAAGGTTTTAATCTGATCCTTGATGAGCTTGAAATCTACTTATATTTAGCCAGAGTGCCAGGCTTCACTCAAGCTCACACCAAACCGATTTTAAACACTTGTCAAACCGACTCCGTTCATTTACCCATTAGTCCATTACATAGGTGTACTACAACAAAATAATTATGAAGAACAACTAATCCAAACTAAAACACCCACACAAAACTAATTCCAAATGGTTTAAACTCACTAATCCACCTCTCATTTCAATTCCTAGAACTTAAAACAAGTACTCCATACTCCTATTATTTTCAATCAAAGCAACTAATCATAATCTCCCCCTTTCCTATTCCGTACAATCCCTAATTCTCCACCAACCTTCTTCTCTCTTTTCCCTAAAAAACAACCTTGAATTTCTCCCTTTCCCTCTTAATTCACAAAATTCATAAAATTCATAAATCCAACTTTTAATTTAAAACACAACAAAATCCCCATCAAAATCCCACCTTTTTCACAAAGTTTACACCTTTTTCCAATTTCCTCATCTTGGTTGTTCTTAATTTCCCCTTTTATGGCGGGAATTCCAGTTTATTTCTGCAAAAAGTTCAATTTTTGAGGCTTTTTCCAACTGGGTATCTCAAATAAATTCTGGGTTTGTTGTAAATTATTGTGAATTGATTTAATTTGATAATGGCAGCTAGTGCAAACCCATCTGGGAATCAAGAACAACAGCAGCAAAATCAAAGTTCAATTAATGGTGGAAATGCAAATTGTAATAACAATACTAATAATAATGGTATAAGTAATGGTAATTCAGGTGTTAATTATGATAATAATTCAGGGGTTTTATCTGGAATTAAACATAATCCTGGTATTTCTACTGATTGGACTGCTGAAGAACAAGCTATCTTGGATGATGGTCTCGTCAAGTTAGTCTCTTTTCTTTTAATTATTCTTGTTTAAGACGGTTTTAAGTTAAGACCTCTTACGACCCTCCTTTTATTAAGTTAAAACCTCTCACGACCTTTTATTAAGTTAAGACCTCTTACGACCCTCCTTTTCTTTTAGTTCATCTTTTTTAAGACCGTTTTATGTTTGTGGTGGAAATTTTAGTAATGATGTAGGATGTAGCTTGATTTTAGTTAAAATTTAGTTCTTGGTGAATTTGGATTGATGAATTGTATTATTCCCTCCGTCCCAATCATTTGTTTACGTTATTTAGTCTTTGTGGAGACTGAGGAGTATTTTAATCAAAGGTAAACAAATGATTGAGACGGAGATGGCATTATTAATTCCAGCTTAGTTCTAGATGATTACTGTATTTGATGATTATAATGCGAATAAGGAAAAAGATTGTTTTCTTGCTCTTTATGATTAGTTTGGTCATTTGAGGTAAAAGTTTGTGGTGCAATTATTGAACATAGAGTTGGCCAAGTAGCCAACTGATTTGTTTTGTTTATGAGCCGGGTTTAACGACACGTTCCATAAGGAGAACGTTTCTTTTTACTGTGGTTTTGTCTAGATGACTAGATGTTTGGTGCTCAACAACAATTTTAGCTTGTGTATTTATTTTTTCCGTCGAGGTAATTGTATAATTTGAACTTCTGAAGCCTTGAGCTGCGTAAATGCACCACAGCGTTTTAGTTTACATCAGTCAGTTTGTGTTTATGGATACAGCATAACTACTCATGTTTGGTGTTTATCACACAAGCACAAATACCTATGTTTGACGGTTTTACTAATTATATGTGAGATAGACCCATTGACGCTAAAATTAGAAGATGGTGTCATAAAAGATATTGCGACACACATGATGGGCAAGTCTTTGTTTCTCACTATTTCTTGCTTCTTTTTTGAGAATAATCTCACCAGTTTGTATATTCAATGCAGATATGCTTCTGAATCAAACGTAGTCCGTTACGCTAAGATTGCTTTGAGTATGCCTAATAAGACAGTTCGCGACATAGCACTGCGCTGCAGATGGCTGAATGTAAGCTTTTACACATTTGTGAATTATACTTCTATATATAGTTTCATTTGATTCTACCTCAGAAGCTTTAATGAGCAAGATATATTGTTTCTTAATTTCAATAGCAAATGGAAAAGGAATACTTGAAAAAAGTTCACTAGTGTGATTATCCAACCACCGTTCGTCTTATTACTCTATCTGACATGGTTTTAATTTCACTAGTCATTTAGAGGAGCAATGTTACTATGTATAACCAAATATCATGAGTTATATTTGGTATTTCTCTTCTTTTTGGTTCTCTTTTATTTCTAGAAAAAACAAGCTACATTTATGCTTAGAATGGAAATATGTTGAGGGTGTTAATAACTGAAATATCATCGGTTTTATGTGGGGACAAATGATGTGAAGAATGATCCTAGGAGCTATTATTGGAAGTTAATGTAAACCTGTTAGTCAATACTATTAATATATAGGATACAATATTATATATAGTTGCCATCTCCTTTAAAATCTTGTTCTTTACATACACTACTACCTTTAAGTAAAAGGCGGAAATTTCCTAAACGATAATTGGCTCAACTGCAGCTCTGTCAATAAGGCAGTATATGTGAGTTATGTGACTACGTGCTATATCTAGTCTAAAACCCAAATTCTAACACTCTATTCACCTGTTTAAAAACATGACACATAAGGTTTTGTTGTTGCTAAAAGAGCATATGGCCGGTTTTCTGCCTGACAATTGCTATGAATATACTGTGATGACTAGCATCATATTTCCCCATTCTATCGCATGTACTACTTGGGACTTTAAAACATCTTAGGTGTTCTATAATCGTCAAAGTAGTTTATCTGTTGGTCAAAATGATGATGGAAATAACGACCATGGAAGAATAGTGCTAAAGCTGGTTCATATGATGTCCTCATTGTTGTAAATATTTACCGTTTTATCTAAATCTGGAAACCAATTGGGGAAGGGGCCGTAGATTAAACTGTCAGATGTAGGTATTTTTTTTGCTTGCTTTGACACCTTAGGCTGCCTTGGTTCAGAAAAAGGAGGTCAGCAAGAGACGGAAGGACGATCACACAAGGAAAAGCAAAGATAAAAGGGTATGCCATTCAACTCAGACTTGTAATGCTTTTCGTGTTTTGTTAAGAATTCCACCCTTAGAAGATGCATGTTTTTTTTTTCCTTCTTGAATTCAATTTTTTATCTGCCAAAAGTCCATTGCAAAATTTAGGTTAAAATTTTTATAAGAGTTGACCATTCTCCATTCTCCATTCTCCATAGTGCTTACGTATTGATCATGATTACGATGTGAGTTGTTCATCACTGCATCTTTATCATTCACATCTCACTCTGTTAGATGTATTTATTAGGAATAAAATTTTAGTAGTCAGTATGCTTCTAGTCTACACAAATGACTGAATTCCCTTGAAAGCATTCACCGTCAACAAGAGCCTGGGTGTTGAACTGGCCTCTTTTTGTTGAACTTTCAGGTGCAAGGCTTTCTTAGTTTTAATTGGAACCCAACCCATTAGGTTTTTGTTTGTTTCTTCCTGGTCACTCTCACCCCCTTTCTTAAGTTACCTTGTCTGCCTCCTCAAATCCTTCTTTACATAATTTCCCACTTCTGATGTTAGCTGGTGTTTAGTATTCTTTTCCTTATTCTTTCGTGAATTATCTGCCACCGAATATGCTTCTTTACTTAGTTATCCACTTCTGAATTCTGTTATTAACTATTCATAAGTATTTTGTTTTCTGGTAGAGGATTTCTTAGAAGCAGTTCTGAATGACCTTTATCTGACGAAAAGTGTTCCATTGAGTTTTAGTGCATTGATAGTATACTTCCTGTTTTTGTCTTGGATACAAAGAAGACAATATTCTTTGTTTCTGGATTATGAATTTATGATGAAATTCTCACTAAACTGGCTGCTTCTCAATGCAATTTTTATTTATGGTCCGGAAGCAACCTAACGCAAGTTGAGACTGTGTACATCAGATCCCCCTCACCTCGCCGTTTGCAGGTGCCTTTGATGTTGTGGGGTACTGTTGTTGTTGATACTTTCTGTTTTGCTTTTGAGCCAACAGTTCTCGTATGGAAAATTATTATTTTCTGCCGTGTATTAGTGTCATAGACATATGCCAGAAACTACTCTTTTGCACCTCAGAATCACATCTATGTTTGTCATTGCGATGATGTTGTGGAACTAGTCTATACCATTCACACTTAAAATTGACGTAATTTATTTTTCAGGAAAAAGTGACTGAAAATACATCAAAGCCACCACACGTCACATCAAGGCCTAGTGGTCATACTTATTCCATGCCTGCTGTTCCTGTCGACAGTGAAGATGGTATCTCTTATGAAGGTAAGTTACTAAGTTTATTCTCTTGATTCCTGCATGGCTCTTATTATCTGCGTTATCTGAGTTATGCATGTTGCCTGATATAGTGTCTTTATAGTTCTTACCATTTGGAGGATCTTAGTAGTCAGTGAAGCATCTAGTTTTTTTTTTTCCTATTGTAAACTAGAAAATTCACTAGCTAGAATGGTCCAATATAGAAATCGTTGGTAATTGAATTTATCCGCCTGTCAAAATATACTCCGTTAAAGTCCAGCTACCAGTTCTAAACTTCTAATTGTGAACTTCATAATAAATATTCCTCTGTTTAATGATGCGTTGCACTCTCTAATTTTTTCAGCAATTGGTGGCCCTACTGGAGAGATACTTAAGCAAAATCAGCAGTTCTTCCAACAAATATCCGCAAACTTCGCTTCTTTTCAGGTCAGTATTTTATGGTTACTAAATATTGAATGTATTTGGGTCTTAAATTTGTTGCTCTTTCCACCCATTTATTTATATTATTTCTTTTTGACTGCCAGTCTGCTAATTGTCCCATAATATGCAATTACAACTTTTTTAAAAAGATAAGATGAACATTTTTTTTTTTTATAGATCAAATTTGACATAGAGGAGACACTGTAAATGAGAGGCATGTACTATTTTATTTCGTTGTGCATGCATCCTGGAGTGATTTTGGACACTTCCCTAGTTCCCCTTTTCAAAAGTCAAGGTCATGACATGTAGATTTCTCAGGGTTGGATTTTCAAGGATCCGGTAATTGCTATTGTGTTGGTCATTGTGTTTCATCTGGAATGAAATAAAGAGGAGGTTTAAGTAGTTATGATATTATCTGCCATAGGTTTTTCGGAAAACTTTCCCGTTAGCACAAATAAAAGCCTTTTTTCGTGGACTTTGGTAGATATGTTTTTGTTGGATTTATACCATGTTCTGTTTACAAAGTACCACCTACCAGCTACTACTGTATGAGTTATAAATTCAGTTCTGCTTTGGCTCTTGAATTTTCCAGGTACAAGATAACATCAGCCTCTTTTGCCAAGCTCGGGACAATCTAGCGAAGATAATGAACAGGTAAAATTCCTCTGTATCTTGATAAAATAATGCACCATACTTATTCGCCTAGTCTCACTCCCGTTTCTTAGTTAGAAGTTAAGGAACTTTTGGTCGATGGAGCCAGAATTACAGTTTTACGAGGACATGCTTTAAACCCAAGCCATGAGTACTACCCCCAATGGTTTTGAGCTATGTGACTTTGGGTGAAGTTTAGGAACTTGAATGACTGCTTATGTGACTTTAGGTAGATTGGACCTCCTTCTGTTGTTTGATGCTAAGTAGCCTAATGATCTGAAATAATTTATCTCTAAGGCTTGACCCGAAAACTTTTAATTATTTTGAATGGAATCAAATTAGACACTTCACTGTCATATCATTTTATATGTGAAGTAGCAGTTAGTCGAACAATTCTTGCCGTGTCTTTTATTTTTCATTATGGGTGATTAAGGAGCAGTGGCCAGTGGCTCTGTGTTTTAATAACAAGGGTAAGACTGCTTATATCCGACATCCATTAATTTGCCATAGGCACTGGGTTAATGTTGTACAACTATGGAGTATCAAATTTGACACCTTTTGATAGTTAATGTAGTGGTCCAAACCTTGAGATGTAGTCAGATAAGTTAAATGTTGTTGTACTCTACTTTCAAGTCGGTACATGTTGATATTTTGGCTTGAGTTAGACATCTTCAGTCATTTGGGTACACGATTACGAGGTGGAGAAAGTTTCTACTGTCATTTACTCGTCGTTTCTGTCCCATCTCATCTTTAAGGATGCTTAGCTTTGTATTTCCTTTTTTTTTTCTGGAAAATTTGTTCCACAATTTCTAGTACCATAGTCAAGAATACCTTTCATCTTGTCGTCAGCAGCCTAATCGTGGTCATTGTACCACAAATGAAACTGCGACCTCCTCAAAATACAGTCGTTATAACTTCAAAATCTCTATAACTCGATTTTGGTGGTGTCATTCCTCCGTTTTAATATCATGCTACAAAGTACAAATACCCATGTGCGATCCACGTCAGTAGCCATAGTACAGCAGTAACACCTCAATGATTATGCCAATGTTTTCTACAGAAAAAACTATTGTAGTCCACCATGCATTTAACAGCTAAAATAACATTACCCCATACTTCTAAGGAATCTCACAAATGGCTGGATAAGGGATTAAGGGGTGCCGGGTCATGTGTATTTACCCTCGTGTGGGGCTCCGCGTTTGAAAAATTGTGAACCTAGAAAAGCTAAAAAATGCTTCATTTTACTTGTATAGTACGGCGTACTTGTTTTCTGTGTTTGAGATTCTGAGGTACTGATGACTGCAATTTTTTTAAATTGATGACTAGCAGCATGAGTGATACTCCGGAAATAATGAAGCAAATGCCACCATTGCCTGTAAAGCTGAATGAAGAGCTCGCCAACACCATCCTCCCTCGTTCGAGTACGAGCCATCAGTTGCAGTCCTAATTGTTCGCCTTTCGGTTAAAATCGATTAGTCAGCTTGGGAAATGTAAAGGTGGTTAGTGGTTACCAACATAGGAATCTACTCCAATGGCGGATTAAACAAAACGATGGGTAGTCGCAAAGAAGTATGCTCTCACTCAAATACATGCCTCTTACAAATGTCCGAGTTTATAGAATTTTTTTTACTCCGTAGACTATTTTTCTTTTAAAATTTACAGTCTCAGTTAGTACGTAGTTGTGTAGCTCTCCAAATGACTGTTTATTGGCATTAGAAGGTGGTAAAATAATAAGTTTGTAGGCCGAGTTTTAGCTTACTTCGTATTGTAATTATTTTCCTTTAATTGGTTACAACTAGGGATACACAGAACTATAGTAAGTTCACTTTGTTCTATTCTCAGGACTCGAATTCATGATCTCCAGGTATTATTGGGTCACTTGTAGTTTTTGACAGCCGTTTTTGATAATAATAATAACCATGTTTGTAAGTCTTAAGATGGTTTTAAGCAAAACTAGCTCGGGACCTTAGTATGTTTCATTCAATCATATTATTGCGATTTGCGAGTATCATCTATGCGTAGTTTTAGCACCAAGTACACGACTGACCCTTGAGTCGTGACTTAGTGACTTTACTCAAAAACCTTTGCTTTAGATCGAGGTCCCTTTCGAAAGAGTAGTCATACATAAGACACAGAATAATTGAAATGTGAAAGGATACTTTAATGATTTGTTAGACTAGTTAATTTATCCTGACCCTAGCTGGCTAACTTTATCTCAAATTGAACCAACAACAACATTACTCTCTTCCCAGAAAATTATTGTAAACTGAAAATGACACCAATAATTCCTTGGGGAAGGAAGAGGAGTGCAAGAAGATACAACTAGGGGTAGACCTGGAGATATTGACCCGATCCGTCACACGAACTCAAGACTCGAGCTTGGCCCGAAACCTGAATTAACGCGATCCACTATAACCCGGCATGAATGTTTATTGTTGCAAACAAATTATTATCTTTGAATAACTCGATAATAATTGACCCGAAAATGAGATGAACTCGAAATAACCCGATCCAACCCGAAATTGACCCGTTTGTCAGGTCTAACTAGGGGGTGAGCATGGTTCAAAAACCGGACCGATCGAAAACTGAAGAAAATATTTAGGTGGACCGGAGTCACCGGACCGAACCCGTACATAGATGGGTGTATTCAAGCCTTTCCTTACTTTATACATCCTCTGTTCCGGTCATTTGTTTACCTTTGATTTGGAATAAAGACCCGGGAGAGATGACAAGTAGACAATACTGCAATTGGAAGATCAAATTACACATCAAAAGTCTCCCTAATATAGAAAGGTAAGCAAATGAATGAGACACCCGAAAATGGAATAGGTAAACATATAACCGGGACAATGAGAATCCATAGAGGATTGCACTTCTGGGCTTTACAATTTTTCTTAGTCTCTCTTTTGCACATATTTGTTCCCATTCAATTGGAGGTGAAAATAGACAATAGCTACAACTATGTGCTTTACTTGTAGAGAATTACTTCTTTGAACTAAACTTAATTATTAATGCTTTAAACTTTCTAAAAAGCTTCTAATGTTGTGACTTGTGGATAAAAGTTGCAAGTGAACCAAGCTAAGGAATAACTTTTTTGGATAAATGATCTCTTTAATGTCACTTTTTACCATTACCATACAAAAAGAGACTTAACTATGGAGTATTCCTTTCTTATAGGACTTACACTGCAGTATCCCAGTTAAAATCCTCTATTTGTATGCCACTCTCACACTCACAAATGACAATTTACGCTTAGACGCTTTCCTGAACTGAACTTTCATGACAGTCGATTATTAGCTTGTTAATCGATACTTGATAGTTGATGGAGATGGGTTTAAAGCAACAGAGAAACTGGGTAGTGTTGGTAGTAATACTAACATTCTCCGTAAATTTGATGATTACAGCAGCGGTAACTCAGTCTTACAGCGGTGCTGATACAGGTAATTCAGGAACTTCTGCATCATTTCATTCTCACTAAACTGCACAAAATGCTGCCTAACCTAATGTCATATAGAACTATTAGTGTAAATATATACGGAGTATGTGAATATTTTACGATTATGTTAATACAATAATACTCCCTCCATCACGGTCATTTGTTCAGGTAATGCAGGAACTTCTTTTTCCATTTATTGTTCTCTGTTAATGAAGAAACTCACCAATTTAGATAACGGTTCCTGCAGGAAGAAGGCTCATACAACTGCAGAAAACTACGAATGCAATCGCAAGAATAGATCCCTTAGATCAGTTCAGGAAATACAGAGGCCAGTATAATATCACAAACAAGCACTATTGGAGTGTAAGCCCTTTACCCTTTCTCTTTTTCTCATTTTAGATGAACTCTCTTTAAATACCTAACTAACAATTTACATATACTGCAGTCTACCATTTTCACAGGTATTTATGGATATACCATTGGACTGTTATGGCTCGTTGCTGGCATCGTATACTCAATTTATCTCCTAGCAATAGCTTGCTGCTTTGAGAACAAAAAAGGAAAGCCGAGAAGGAGAATACCCTGTCAAAAGCAATGTCATCTCTTCCCTATTGTTTCAACGACAGTTTTTACTGTCGTCGCAATGTAAGCAGTACTTATGAAACCAGGAGTATACTTACCAATAAAACAACAAAGCGCAACCAGTTTAGCGAGTCATTGGCTCCTTTAGTAGCCACACTAACAGTACAATTTTTATTGTGAAATAGAATTGCATCTGGAGCTGCACTGGGAGGAAATGCGAGATTTTATTCTAGAGCAAAGACGATCATGACAGTAATAATCAATACAGCGGATCAAGCATCCGATAGCATGAATAATGCTACAGGAGCAATGAGAAAGATGAGTATAAATTTAGAAGAAAGTGGTACCTTTGATGGTGATAAAGCTGCTAGATTCTTAGCTTCTACATCTGATAAACTCGATTATGAAGCCACTGGTTTAGAAGAGCATGCCCAAAGGAACAGAAGCTTATCTGTAGAAGTTCTGACGATAATGTAATGTTTATATCTCATTCTTTCTCCTGTTGCTTTTCTGATTTATGTCTCCTTGACATAAACTTGAACTATGTTGTAGGTACATTCTCACTTCCGCTACTATATGCCTCAACCTCGTTGCTTCCATTGCCTTGTCAGGTAACTACGACAAGCGATATATTATCAGAAGTAATACATAAGGTTTTTGATTTGTGAGACCGTCTGTCATAACTTTATTCTCTACAAAACTGAGCCTTATGGTACTTCTTTGTATATGCAGCTTTCGGGGTACTGAGGTTCCGGCGAGTAGTGTACATGTAAGTAGTCACATACAGCGAACATTTGAATACAATACCTGAATGTGATATGGATATGGATATGTATCATGTATGCTAAAGCAGCTGTCACTTTCAACAGGCTAGTCGTACTCGCTTGGTTTCTAACAGTTCTCTGCTGGCTATTATTCGGGACCTATTCTTTCATCGAAAAGTAAGCATCTTATTTTGTGTCAGTTAAATTTCAAGGTAATTTGTGGAAGAATTAAGCTGATGCCATGAAATTTCAGATTCTCAGGTGATACATGCACAGCACTCCATAACTTCGAACAAAATCAAGAAAACAGCAGTTTGAATACCATCCTTCCTTGCGATGAACTGCGCTCAGCCAGAACAGCATTGTCTGATGTTAGCATCGGACTCTTTGAGGTTCTTAATCAGGTATGATAAATGAAATTATCGGATTAACCTAATATCCCGCTAACTTAGCTTAACTTGGCTGGTAAAGTCACTTATTTATACTAGACGTCGAGTAATTGTCAGTCAGATTTTACGTTTTTGGTCACAGGTAAATGTGAACATCTCCATCCTAAAGGCCACTTCACTTCCGAGTCTAAACTATGTATGCAACCCTTTCTCCGGACCACCCAACTTCCTGTATCAGCCAAAAGACTGCCCTGCTGATTCAATTCATATAGGAGACATTCCACAGGTACTTCCATCGAAAGCCATTAGAAATCGTCTTGGATGCAAATAACCACTCAATGAATAATTTAACTCTGAATTTACAGGTACTGAAGATGTTTACATGTTCAGACATCAGTGGGACACGATGTAACGAAGGGTTCATAACCACTAGTGAATACAATGTTATAGAAACTTACACAACTTTGGTACAGCATTTGCTTGATGCATACCCTGTAATGGAAAATCTTGTAAACTGTCGGCTTGTCAAAGATACATTCTCGGATATTCTAGTCAATCACTGCAAACCAGTGAAAATGTACCTTAAGACAACATGTGTCGGGATGTTGTTGCTATCCATAGCGATGATGGTCTTGGTCTCGACATGGGCAAGTACCAGTCTTTATGAGAACCAACATTTCACAGATGGTTCTGTGAAACCAAACTCTGTACCATAGAAGAAGCTGCAGAAAATCATTGGGCTCGTTTAGTCGTAACAGCTTTACTACTGAGTACACTGTACAGCATAGTTCTACACTCAAAATTAATCCGATATATGAGCAGGGACGTAGGCACACTTGGTAGGCGCGGTCTCAAGACCTAGCAACTTTCAATACGATACAAGTAGTACAAGTATATGTAGAAATATTACTGATTTTGATATATACGACCACATTTGACATATTAAACGTTTCAAACTGAAATATTTTTAATTTTTCTAGCTACGACACTGCTGATATACGACATCCGGCAAACAGTCAAGAATGCAGAAGGTTACTGCTAGTCCAAATTTTCTAGCATTCTCAAGTAAAAAGTGATTACAGTAAACTTGTGGCTGTTGGGACTAAACACAACTACTACAATGTCAAACACAACTTCATAAGTATACGCGATTGCTTGGATTTACTTCCGTGTTTCCGCCACAACTTTATCGTTGAAATTTTAACTTCGACAATAAAATCGTGTTGTAACAATTTGGTAAACTAATATAAAGCTAACGGGGTTTGAACCCAGATCAAGAGTACTACCCCTTATGTCTTTACCAGTAACCGTCAAATTTTCTTTGGACCGCCTTATATTTTATAACAACCGATGTAATTAAAACCGATTCGTTGTCGGAAAACAGCTACAAAAAAGGGAGTAAGAAAGAAAGCAAAAGACAGAAAAAGATGGAAAAAGAAAGAGAGAATTTAGCATCAGGATCACCAGGGACAAACCCAGTTAAACTGAATGACTGCATTGAACAACTTCTTGAGTTTATTCTTCAAGCTTTCATCAATGGCACCCTTGAATTTAACCTTGGTTTATCTACTAACTTCTGTGCTACCCTTCTAAACCCTAATCATGATCATGGTGTTCTTCAATTTCAATCTGAATCTCCTTCAATTTCTTCTGGTAACTTCAATTGACTCTTCTTTCTTTGCTGTTTTTAATTATTTGATTGTAAAGTTTTGATCTTTATATCACAACTTTTGTTAATTTTGATTTTTGATTGATTTTATGATTTCCCAGTTAGATATTTGGATTAGAAAAATGTTACTGTTTATAAAGGTTGTGAATAATTCTGGGTTTAGTAGCTTTAGGATTTTTGGAATCGGAATTTATTTTCGCAGTACGCAAAACTCGTGATACAGTTCTTGATGTACCCCTGCTGGCTGCTCCTGATAACATTGATTATATTAGTATTAGCTTTGTTTGCAGTAGAGGGAGCTACAAGGGCAGATTAAATGCTGACGGGATTTGAACCTAGGTTACGAGTAATAGTACCGTTGAAATCTTCAGTTTGCTTAGTTATATGATGTTTCGAGGTTTTATGTAGGGTTGCCATTGTATCCTCTATACAAGACTTTGGCTTCTGCTTTGCACCAGTGTATTACGTCTGGATCATTCGTTTCTGTGTTTGAGACGGTGCCATCGATGTCTGAAGATGATTCAATGGCAGAATTGAAAGAGAAATGGAATGAGTTAGTGTCAGTGAAAGGATTTGAATTAGTGAATGTAAGGTTACTCCGCTGCATTTTCGTATGATTTGTTCTTTTACTCTTCTTAGTTTTGGCCTTGTTTAACCTAAATATGTTTTCTGTATTCTACTTTGACTAGTTGTTGAACAGCATACGGTTTGAACTTCATGTTCAGGAGCCATATTTCACACAATTGAAAGGTTTGGCCGACATAATCTTCCTGCTTTATTTCTGGTTTTTGGCTTGTAAAGCTATATTATAACGGTTAACCTTAACACGATTGTACATTTTATGTAGACGGCCTGAAAACAGTTGAAGGAAGATGTGCTGTTGGTAACTATAACCGGTATACATCCATACACTTGGTCTTTTCTATAATATGACTCTTATCGTCACCTTCCATTTTTTGGTTTTTCCCCGTCCAATCTTTCTGCACGACATGATCTCAGTTCCACTTAATCTTTCTGCATGATTTGGTATGTCTTTTCAGAATTGGATCGGGGGATCTGATTTTCTTCAACAAATGCCTGATGCTTAAGGTCCAGGTAATAGTGTTCTTGTTATGTATTTATGTAAATATTGATCTGCTTGGACATACTAAGAAATTTGTCAAGAAAATGATTGAATCTAGGATGTCCGCCGGCATGCATCGTTTTATAAAATGTTGGAAGCTGAAAGTTTGGAGAAAGTCCTTCCAGGTGTGCTGACCATTGAAGAAGGTATAGTTTAATTACTTACAGTAAGGTTATAGTACTAACTAATGTAAACGGGATATTGATCAACTGCATCGTCTATGGTTATATAGTTGTTTAGATTTATAAGTTACTGATTGAGGATGAGGATGGAAGTCATGGGACATTCACTGCTCTCCTCTTCAAAACTACGATTCATGCTGACGCTTTGGGATTCAAAATGAGTCCATTGCTTTGGATTTGTATATGACTATTAGATATGTCATTTTCAGGTGAACAGATATACAGGAATTTCTACTCCAAGGAAAAAGAGCAGTCAAATGGCGTCCTTGCAATTTGTGTTAGCAAACCCGCTTCTCAGCCTTACAGCTTACTATCTGATATTATTGCAGTAAGTGATTTCACTTACTCATATCCTGTTTTGTATTCCTTTGATTTTTATCATTATATGTCCATGAATATTCATAGAATCATACTGTGTATTTCCTCATTCCCGTTAATTCTTTGCATGAAACGTCTAAAAGACTTCTTCACGAGGCATTTTTTCTCATCCCAGTTAAATAAATTTAATAACTTGGAAATGTTATGGTTTATGAGGTTAATTATATTCCGGACTTTCATATTCGTTATAAAGCATAATGTTTTATGTAGTTGATTGTACAAGAGAGCCTTCAGTTTTTCTTGTTACTTGTGTTAGTAGTGCACTCCGTAATTGTTACATAGCATCATCGTTCTCAGGATAAATTTGTTCTTAGTCGAAGAGAGCTTCAGAGCTTTCATTAATACATGTCATTTTTTTTTCCTAAAAATGCACAGATTTTTATTAATTTCCTAATTTTTCGGATTCAGGGCCTTGGTTATAAGGGGATTCAGAGTCTTCTCGGCCTTAAGCATACTATTGGAACAACACCAGAGGCACTTCCACCACCAAGATCAACTCTGTTGTCATCATTTATGTTACCTCAAAATCCCAATGTATGAAGAATTCATAATATATTACTCCGTATCTTTCATCTTCACCTCTTTTACAGTGAACCTTGTTACAGATTATTGTATGGCTAATTTAAATCTTCTCATGTGAATTTTCACAATATCTGTGTTTGTCCATTATTGGAGTGTGTGCATGGTTTTAATATGGGTTCTTGATCAACAACAACAACATTACCCCAGTGCCTCAATGTCTCCCGCAAATTGCGGGGTAAGGGGGGGTCGGATGTACGCAGCCTTACCCTTGTGTTAGCAACACAAAGAGGCTGTTTCCGAATGACCCAAGATGAAAATTGCGCTGCGAACTGCATCGAAGGACCGCTACTTCACAAAATAAAGAAGCGCAGCCACTTTAGTGAGCCATTTTGATCGTACCAAAAAAAAATATGGGGTCTTGATCGCAGACGTGGCAACGGCTAATCTGTAAAATGAGCTTCTTTGACTGTCAGAATTAAACCCTACTGTCCCTTGTACGATTGTTACGGCACTGAGCAGGCTAATTATTTTCCTTTATGGTTTGAGGTTAAAGGTTGCTCATTGACTGATGGTGCCAGGGCATTGAGTAAGCATGTCAATAGATGCAGCAGCCAGTATTGGGGTAAACTTGAAGGAAACGGTCAGTATGCAGAACCTTTTCCGCGTACTTGTTCATTGTACAAAGTGTATGCTGTTTGAGATATTCCTATGCTGTCACTAGCTACAAAATCCCTTTTGTTCTTGGGCTGCATTGCTCTGCAGTAACCCGTAATTTTTAATCCAAAACGGGTAACTTGGTTACTGAGAGCTCTGCTATGACCTTCAGATTCGAGTAAAAACCAGCATGCCATGAAGGTGATAACCGAAATTCTGGATCATTGTAAATGGTTGAATGTGCATATTGTCCGTCCACATGGTGCCGTCTTTGAAATACGTGTTCCCGAAGGTTATGGTGCTCGGTGGTCCAGCGTTGGGACCAAGGTAATTCCTGCCCACTATTTTTTTCCATTTACGCTCCATGGAATACTAGTGCTTCAGTTAAGCTTGATGTATGACCTTGCCTGCCTGATTCTCTGCTTTTCTAAACCAAAGATACTAGCTATATTTGTTGTAATTAATTCCCAATAGTTGATTCTCTGCCCAAAGTTCAGGTATACACACCTGAACTTAAAATGGCCTGACCCAAAACCGACCAGGTTTGACCCACCTGAATGACCCATTTGCCGGGTCTACTCTTGGGCCTAATATAGTGTGTCTAGTCATGCCAGGAGGATTGTCATGTCGAGTCCTCACACAAATTGAGTGAAGTCTTGTCAGTAGAACATCCTCCTACAATTATGATTTCTTGGAGGATTCTTCTAACACACCGGCTCTGTTGTGTTCAGTTCATTGGGTTTCTGGAGCCGTACATGGAAGACGGTCATTCGAAGAAATGGAGACACTAAACTCTTACGCGAGAATAAATTTTTTTCTTTTTTTTTTTTTTTTGCGTTTTTTCG
>JAGPOY010001898.1:0-15971 GCA_018983105.1 Silene uniflora
ATAGTAGGTAAATGATGAATTTTGGACCAAGTAAGCTTGATCTTGACCTTTGGCAAGCCACAAAATGGTAAGGTAGAGCCTCCTTAAGACCGATACATCCATATCCGGTCTCTTAGGTGAGTGGTAGGTCTCCTTATAATGTGTGTTACATCAAAACGCACAAGTATGGTCCTCTTTCATTTCATTTAAGCATCACTTTTATGTTTGCATTGCACTTTGAAGCCAAATTCACATTGATAACTTAGCCCTTTTATTAGCCCCCTTCATGGTTTCTATTTCCTTAAGCTACATATAAACTTGCCTACCCTTGTCAAGCTAGTAGCTATATTTTTGTTGGGAAGCTTAAATTGGGATGTATTTTCAATCCATGTCTATGTGAATGAGGAAAAAATAATGAAAGTTGAGAAGAAAAGCAAAGAAAGAAATGAGCAAAGAAAGAAAAAATTGAAAGAGAAAAAAAAAAAAGCAATGGAAAAGAATGAAAAAATGTGTTGTGCTTGAAAGAAAAAAAAAAAGAAAAAGGAAGAAGAAGTGGAATTAAGGAATTCTCATATGATTCATCAAAAATATTTTGGGGAATTTCTTGTGTTTTGAATTTTAAGAAGTCATTTAACTTCTAATTGGGTATTTGGCTTGAGCTTTCACTATGGTTTTGTTACTAGCTTGAATTTAGCTCCACAATTCCATAATCATTTGTCCCCCTTTTTGTCCCATATCACAAAGAGCCTTCTTCTAACCCTTTTGGCTTCATTTTTGCATGCATTTGATTGTTTTAACTTGTGATTTGATCGTTTACCATATTAGATTGCGGACACATGTTTATAAGTTGAGGATAGTTGAGTGATTTTTCACAAAAATTGTCCTTAAACACAATTTGAGTTATGAGTGTACCGCAAGAGTCCGAAAGTCAAAAGATCATGCAAGAGCCGAAAAGTCCGTTTGAAGTTGTTTATGCTACGTCGTCGTATAAATCTCATCCATGTTATGTTTTTCCTTATGCCCTTGTTGTTTAGGGACGAGAGTCATTGTTTGTTATATAGAGGATTTACATGTAGGGATGATTGGTTGCTTGAGGACAAGCAAGGACTTAGCTTGGGGGAGTTTGATAAGTGCTTATTTTATATACATTTACCCCATTGTTTAGCTCTTATTTGCATATTATTTTGCACTTATCTAAGTGTTTTTGAGCAAACACTTGTGTTTCTAGTTTGTTTTGCAATTCTAATATGTTTTGTAGGGAATGAAGTCATTTGAGCTAAAATCCTACAACAATGGAGCAACTAGGAAGCAAGGCTAAGAATAGAGTGAGCATTGGACTAGATAGTATGGAGCATTTCAATGGGTTGCATGGCTTTATGATGGATCAAATAACAACAAATGCAAATGATGGTCAACTAAAGTCAAGCCCATACATTTGGAGTCCAAAAATGAAGAGAAGATGCATGGAGGCTAATCATCACATTTCTAGGTCAATAGTGCATTAACCGGGTGATTAATCACCCTAATAATGGCACACATTGGATTCCATAGGCAATTAATCAAGCCTTAATCACAAAGGACCCGGATTTCTATGGTCCCGATCGGGGACGAGGGTGATCCCGATCGGGACCATAGCAATCAAATTAGTTATTAAATCCTAAGAATAATTTTAACATATAAATAGTTTACTCCAATTACATTTGAGTTTCGTCAATTTAGATTGTTACACCGTATATTTAAGCATATCACTATTCCAAATCTAATATGTGAACATTAACATTTATGACTTAAAATTTGTTTAGAATATTTCATTTATCATATATCATATAATTATATTAGAGATGAAATTGGTAATTTATTTGAGTGTCAATATTGTCTTAAGCATGAGAAATTGACATATCTAAAATTTTATTTAGTATTAATCATAATCATATTACTAACATTATGAAGTTAACTATCCATTCATAATTTAATTAATAATAAAAATTATTTAACAAGTATTCCCGTGCAATTTTTCATGTGCATATATACTCCGTATTTCATTTAATAAATCTTTGATTATATGGAAGTGTTAAAAACATCATTGTGCGTATGTCAGAAATCGAAAACTTGAATAATTATTAACGAAATCTACTTATTGGATGCAATGTTGACTGTCCATTAATTGATTTAAAACTAGTTTTGTGACCCGTGAAATTCACGGGTTCGGTTTAAAGATCGTTCATGCATTCCCCCTTTTAGTTTTTTGGATGATTTTTTCCATTTTTCATTCGTGGTTTATCTCTATAATCATATTTTAGGTATGTTTTATTGAGCAAGAAAATGAGTCGTTTCTATGAATGAATAAAGAAAAAATTGGGCTTTTAAAAAGGATGATGAATTTGAATTCATGGCAGATTAATGAAAGAATTAAAAGTTATAAATGATGGAAAGATACATAAAGCATTTGTGTGGGGTTCTAATTATTGTGATATTATGATAGGAAAATGGAAATGATGGGGTGTGATTTTTCAATAGGAGATAACCTATTGTGAAAGTGTAAGAGTTAAGCTCTAACTTTTTATTATTTTATTGGCGTAAATTTTTTTTACGAATTTTTGTAGTAGCTTGATATTCAATTATTTACGACTTTACGTCATTCTTTAGTATTGCTTTTTTTTATTGTAACCTATTATTTTGTTATTCTCATTCTCATTATTTTTGTAACCAAATGATATCAATTTTGTTCAACGTCAAATATGATATTTTTGTTAGTCAACTTTATTAAAATGACAATACTTTGTATTAATTAAAAAGTAACACCCCCTCCTATTCTGAATAACTTTCCCTATTCAAGGATGGAACGGTAATTAAGGAAAACCGAATTAAATAAGCTAAAGTATTGTGGTGGAGTGAGTTAATTGGAGAGAGGGAAGGTATTGTGGGGTATTATTGTGGGGTGATGTGATTAAATAAGTATTGATGTGGAGTGAGGTGAGGTATTATTGTGGAGTGAGGTGATTAAAATAAGTATAAAACTTTACCAAAAAAAAAAAAGAAATAGGGAGAGTATTGTGAATAGACGAAGAGAATTAACATAAACAGATAATCGAAAATCGATATATACAATGCACTCTTTCCATCTTATCATCAAAGCAACAATAAGACAACAAAATCAAATGTATCCTATCTCATCTCATTAGTATTCAAATCATAAAGAAAATATAGATTTATCTATCTAACCAACTTAATTAATTATTTGTAATTTGTTGTTGATATCAATCTTAATAAATTTATTACACATTAACAATGATGAATATATTAAAAACATCCCAAAACAATCTATCACTATTGAAAATAGATTAAAAAAACTAAAGTTACAATTTAGTCAAGTTAGGATTTCCTTCACCAAAGTTTGACCATCATTCGCTTATGATTATATTCAATCGCCGACGATCTCAAGTGTCTTTATATATACATTCGGCAGTGCCTAAAACAAACTATATAATACAAATGTTTGTCGAATTCTCCACTTTTCTTCTACTTCTCTCTTATCTCTTCATTTCTTGTCCATTTGATTCCTACACACCACAAAGTAAAGATATGAGAATTGTTGAAAAATAAATCAAATAAAATAAGGGTGTTGATCTTCGCAGTACGCATTTTACTCAGCGCAGTACACTTTTTCCCAAATTACCCTTCTCATCTTTTCTGTTCTCCCCCTAATGTTCCAAGAATCCTCTCTTCTCTTTCATCTCCCTTTTTGTACTACATTGGAAATAAAAGCAAAAAAATATACGGTACAACATAAATGTCAGCCCTTAATTTGATACGACGACGAACAACAATCATAGCAACTTTGATCATCATTATGGACTTTCGAGTTCTAAAGAAGCACAAATTGGAGGACTACGGAGATGATCTACACCGTTGCCACCGTGTCGTCTTCTTTATCAAGACGCCGCAAAAACCCGAATTCCATAAGAAATGAGGTAACTTGGAGCATCATCTAACACGAGTAGAATCAAGCAAAAGCAAGATAGAAATCGGCTTTCGGATGCCTAATTTTAGGTCTTAAACACCGAAAAACTAATCCTTATCACTTATCGCAAATATCAAACCCTAATTTTAAAACAAAAGTACTAAAGGACATCAAAACAAATATTAGTTCCGTTAATTAATTGTAATTTAGAAGTTAAATACATGTAATTTAATCAAATTGTGATTCATAATTGAATTTTTTTGTTGTAATTCGATCAATTTGTGAGGTTCTGCTATTGGAATATGAGAGAATTAAGTTTGTGGTGTGGAAGTAGTACAAGGGTATGTAAATGGAAAATATTACGCAAAAAGTACTGTAATGAGTAAAAAACGTACTGCGAAATAGGTGAAAACAAACAATTTTTTCATTAATTTGTTTTTGCCAGGAATGTGCATGCTAGAATTTTTATCAATTTATTTTCTTTTGTAGGTGAATTGTTTTCATAACTGTAGAATATAAAAACATTAGCACTAAATTATGACTATTACGTAGAATAATGCATGATTAATGAAAGTGTTTAAATAAGATGAGTAATTAGTCTATTGATTAGTACTTTGCCTTTTCATTTTCTATTTTTATTTTTTTACATAAAAATTTAAAAATTAATTTAACATGTAAATGTAGCTCGTCAAGTGTTATTTTACTAACTACTCAATCTAGGCTTTTTATATTACTTTTCATTAATTTGTTTTTATTAGGAATATGCTAGAATTTTTATCATTTTTATCAATTTATTTTCTTTTATAGGTGAATTTTTTTCATAACGGTAGAATATAAAAGATTAGAACTAAATTATGATTATTAAGTGGAATAATGCATGATAAATGAAAGTTTTTAAATAAGATGAATAATTAGTTTATTGATTACCACTTTGCCTTTTCATTCTTTATTTTTACTTTGTTTTTAAATAAAAAATAAAAAATTAATAGAGTATAACATGGAAATGTCGTGCGCCATGTATCATTCTACTAACTACTCAATCTAGGCTTTTTATGCTATTATATAGAAGAGTCATTCAAACCAAGAAAAAAAATCTGTGAAGAAGATCCTTAGCCATTATTTTCATTCTTGTGCATTGTTATTGATATGTGAGTATATCATCCTCCTATAATATTAATACAACCACAAAAAAGAATAACTAATAACATTCCAATTAATTCAAAACATAATAAATTAAAAAGTGAAACAATTAATTTAGTTCTCTATGTATACTTTACCTACCAATTTTTTGAATAGAGTTGAAAATTCATTCCCCTGCAATATTAATATAAACACACAAAAAAATAATTAGATTCTAATTAATTCAAAACATAATAAAAATAAAAGAGGAAATAAGTAATTTAGTTCTTTAGGAGTACCTTACCAACCAATTTTTTGTATAAAGTTGAAAATTCATTCTCCTGCAATATTAATACGAACACAAAAAGTAGTAACAAATTAATACAAAACATAATAAAAATAAAAATAAAAACAATTAATTTACTTATCTATGTATACTTTAGGTGCTAATTTTTTGAATAATATTGAAAATTAGGGTGAATATAATATTTATATATATAAAAAATTCTATACTAATTCACTCAAAATTTTATGAATGAAAGGAAAATAAAAACATGGTACATAAATATGGAGTATATATATAGTAATGATGAAAGGAAAGTTAAAAGGTAAATAAATAACAAAATTATGAGGGGAGATCAATGGTTTACAATTGATACGTGTCGATACTATACCAAAAATAAGACCTAAGTCTACTAACTAGGTAGTCAGCGGAAGTAGGGTCGATCTCCACAGGGAGGCAGATATTCTATTAGTTGAATCTAGTTTGTCCGGTCACAAGTTCGGGGGTTTTGTTTGTTTGATAACTACACTACAAGAGTTAGGAAGAGAAATAGGGAAAAAGAAATAAAGCAAGAAATACGAGTGAAAATCAGATAAAGAAGAGGAATATGCTAGGAATCGGTCTACCGTGGCAACTACACTATTGGGTCAATTGGGTCGATTAATCTGTTGATAAGAAGAGCGAGGTAGTCACCTTTCGGTCCTTAAACCTACGATTATACCCTTTCGGTCTCTAATCACCCTAGGGTCTCCTAACTTAGCTTTCGCCCTAATTAGGTGTCACCTATTGTAACTAAGCAAGCCTTCCCTTCCAATCTTTCGATCTAGGTCGGGGGTAACTATACGATTGGTCTCCTGCATGCATTCATTCAACCACATCACAATTAAATTGCTCAATACAATTCTTATCGCAAAACTAGTCTAACATGCTAATCCTATCGTGTTGCTACCACGGTTTCCCTCATCCTAGCATATTATAGAAATTAGCTATGCATGGCTCGGGGTACTACACTAGCAATTGCTAATCTAATAACATAAGACATGATAACTAAAATAGAGAGAAAAATAATAAAAGCAACAAAGAATAAGGAGGAATTAAAAAGAAAAGAAAGATTACAAGATTGAATAATAATCGTGTCCGTCGAAGTCTAAAAGTATCAGTTCGTTCCCAAGAGAGTCGTCAAAAAGAAGTATCAGAAAAAGAAGCGAGAGCCTCCAATTATGGCGTATTAACGCCTTATTTATAAGAAAGCTAATCTTTCTAAAAACCTAATATGTATTTTTTTTGGGAAAATGTTAGCTTTATATCATTAATAAAACAACCCATTACAATATTCTTCCATTCATACAATATGCTTACAAATTACTTCCATCTTGCATTCTATCTAGCTATTGCAATAAACATTGTAGCCATACATTCTCCTTGCTAATTTTTGACTGGAACATGTGACAACTTAGTCTTAACTTGATCTCCTCTTTACATTTCCTGGCAATAATGTGAGGCCTATGAACCAAACCTTCCAATCTGCATCTGTTCCTGCTCATCCATATTTGGTACATGAGGCTTGCAAGCACGGCAGCCACAATCTTCTTCTTCAATAAAGATCGAGTTCTGTTAAAGACCCACCATTCTATGCAATGCTGATCAGGGATATTCATAGCTAACCACTGCTTAATCAGTGTCAGGCATCTATTACTCCAGGGGCAGAGGAAAAACAGATGATCCAAAGTCTCAGGTGCATTTCCACATAAGTAACAGACATTTAATTGAGCAATCCCCATCATAGCCAACCTGTCAAGAGTCAACAATCTCTGAAGAGCAATGAGCCATCCAAAAAACTGTTGTCTAGGTATCATCATTCTATTATTAACCCAAGGGTGCCACCATTTGTCATCTCCCTCATTAACAAGCCAAGAGTAACCTAAACTAATGGAGTACTCAGTCAGCCCTTGTCCAAACATTTGGCCTTTAACAATGTCTTTCACCCAGCATATTCTTCTCCATGCCCAGCTAGCACCTGAGTTTGGTGTATAATCTTGTCATTCCTGATGTTTTATATATACAGCATGTATCCAACGTACCCACAAATGATCAGTTTTGTGAGCAACCCACCAGATATATTTTGCTACAGCTGCAATATTCCACCAGTACAATTGTTTTAACCCTAATCCTCCTTTCTTCTTGGACTTACACAGATTCTCCCATGAAACTAGTGCAGGACTTTCTTTAGCTTCTGAGCCATGCCAGAGAAAAGATCTACAAATAGCTTCAATTTTATTAAGGACTGTTTTTGGTAGGATGAATATCCTAGCCCAGTAGTTGTGGAGAGTTCCCAGAACAGATTTAATTAGGACAACTCTGCCAACATAGGAAAGTTTCCTAGCCCCAAGTTTCCTAATTCTATCAACCACATTGTCAATGAGGCACTGGCAATCAGCAACTCCCAATCTCTTGGGGGTTATATTAACTCCCAGATATTTAAAGGGTATACTCCCCCTTTTCATACCAGAAATTCTTTCAATATTTGCAATAGTAGCCTCATTGATTCCATTACAGTACAGGCTAGACTTTCCATGATTCATTCTTAGCCCTGAAGCTAATGGGAATGTTTTGAAAGCCCTTAATAAAAGCCCCACCGAAGGTTTATCTCCTCTGCAGAACATAATTAGATCGTCAGCAAAACACAAATGGCTAGGCTGAACTCTCTTACAAAAGGGATGGAATTTAAACTCCTTCCTGAGCTGTACCCACATAAGAATTCTACTCAAGTATTCAAGGCAAATGGTGAATAACAGGGGTGACAGTGGATCCCCCTGTCTAAGGCCTCTTCTACCAGGGAAATAACCAAACATACTACCATTCAGAGCAATGGAATAGGTAGGAGAAGAGACACATTGCATTAGGATGTTCACAAATGTATCTGAGAATCCCAACAAAACCAACATGTCATTTAGAAACCTCCATTCCACTTAATCATACGCCTTTTGCAGATCAATTTTCATCATTATCCTAGGTGAACATGCCTTTCTCTTGTACATTTTGATCAAGTCTTGACTTATCAAGATGTTTCCCACAATGTCTCTACCCTTCACAAAGGCACTTTGGGAAGGGCTAATGATATCAGGAAGAACAGAACTCATCCTATTGCATATCACCTTTGCTACACATTTATAAATGGTATTACAGCATGCAATAAGGCGAAACTGTGTTACATTCTCTGGGACATTCACCTTTGGAATAAGTGTAATGATGGTAGCATTACACTCTTTTAACAGTTTCCCAGAATTGAACACATTCTTGACAGCCTTAATCACATCAGTTCCAACAATGGACCATGCATCTTTGAAAAACTGGCTGCTATATCCATCTGGACCAGGAGCCTTGGTTCCAGGAATGGAAAAGAGTGCCAGTTTGATTTCCTCATCAGTCACAAGAGCATTCAGAATAACATTATGTGCATCAGTGATGCAGGGTCCAGCCTGTACCACATTTTTATCAATAGGCATCACATCAGTTGAAGTACCCAGCAAAGATTGGTAATAAGTTTCAAAAGCAGCTTGAATGTCTTCTGCTTGAGTACAGATTTTACCATCCATATCTTTGACTTGATACACTCTATTTCTCATCCTTCTATGCTTAATACTTGCATGATAAAAGGCAGTGTTATCATCCCCATCAGGCATCCATTTCTCCTTAGATTTTTGCAATAGGAATTGATCTCTTGCTTTCTGTAAGATGATCAATTCCTGAGCACAAGCTTTTTCTGCTTCACACCATTGTTCATTCAGTGGATCATTAATGAGCATCTCCTGAAACTTCTTGAGTGATAGTTCAGTGACTTTGGTAATGTTTTCAATGTCACTGAAATTTTTATTATTAAGCCCTTTCAGTCCACTTTTCAGCATTTTCAACTTCCTGGTTACCCTAATATGTAAACAGGCTGGACCCGTCAAAATAGTTTCTCGATCGAGCACATAAGGTTCTCGATCGAGCAATTCTTCAGATCAACCTTCTCGATCGAGGAATGAGACCTCTCGATCGAGATCTTCTCCTTGCAACTCTCTCGATCGAACACAGGACAGTTCGATCGAGGATCTTCCGCATTCAACTTCTCTCGATCGAGCACAGGACAGCTCGATCAAGGACTTCTTCTCGTTTCGTCTTACTTGGCCTCTTTGACTTGGCTTAATAATTGGTCAATGGCAGCTTCCACGCTTCTCCATGCACGAATATCCGTCTCTCGCACTTCCATCTTCTAAAAATGCAACTTGGGGCAATAAAAGCTCGATTTCCGCTACGAACGGCTCATATCTGCAAAACAGCAATACAAACACAAAGTAGCCTATTCGGGGCATAAAGCGATATAAAATCACCTAAAATCATAGAAATGCGTGCCAAAAGGGACCGTAAAAGTCTATTTAAAATGCACGCATCAAACTTCCCCAAACCGAACCTTTGCTTGCCCTCAAGCAAATTAAATGCAACTAAGGACTTAATGGAATGGAGTAAACCTCAGAGCTAACTATTAGACAATGCCAAACTGTTTAATGCGCTGCAAATTTATACATATCATGAAATAATCGTTGGACGTTCGACCTTGCAAGACTCTTTCATTTCGGACTCTCCCGAGGTCTCTCTTCTCTCAGCAAAGCAAAGGGTAAGAACATATATGTAAAAGAGAGGGAAGAAAATACAGTCTCTCACCTAGACTGCGACCAACAAGTCACGAATGCTTGACTAGCATGAGTAATGATTCGAACACCGTACACACGCATAACCACCATCAATGTCTATTACATGCCGAACTATTGCAAGATATGGATATGTGAGGCTAAGAGGGTAAGAAGGGGCAAAACAAGTATGGAAATGTGAGGGTATAAGCCAAGCTAGTACCTAACAAACCATAAGAAACCGTATCCCGTTCTTCCGACTCGAAAATAAACTTAATGCCTCTGAAATAATTAGGCAAATCTCAACACATTATCCCAAAACAGACACCTCCTCAAATATAATTAAGCATATGAGGTGTATTCTTGACTCAGCCGGATTATTATATATATTTTTTTCCTTTTTATTTATTTTATATTTTTTCTCGGCTGTAACAAAGAACCTCTCGATTGAGCAAAAAGGTTCTCGATCGAGCACTCTGACAACAAAATATTCTCGATCGAGCAATAGGGCTCTCGATCGAGCACTTTTTCTGTACCATCTCTCGATCGAGCTTATGAAGCTTCTCGATCGAGAGCTATTGACAACGAAATCAACTCGATCGAGCAATAAGGCTCTCGACCGAGCACTTTCGCCTGCAATTCTCATAAATACGCACTCCAACATTATAAAACGAGCCAAATCTGCTAAAAGACAATAAATTCCTCGACCACTACCTAACTTGGCACAATGGTAGGCTAAGTATGGGATGTAGTTAAGGGCAACAGGCAAATATGGCTTATAGTGGAGTTAACGGGCAAAATGAGAAAAAGGGAGTTGCAAAAGTTCTCCAAACATGTAATACCGACCTCAAACCGATGCGTGTAGGCAATAAGAAATCAAAACTTATACACGTGCAAAACATGAAATGAAGGGAGTACTACTCACAATCCTAATATAACCGGTCATGCATGTCACCAGTTTAAGGCTATATAGCTTAGAAAGTATAGTAGTTTGCCAAAATTACGAGTCAAGTCTAATTGTCCAATAAAAATCTCACAACAAAATTTGAGATGGCAAGGAATGGCATAAGTAGACTAAAAAGCGCAATGTCATCATCGATAAACTCCAATCCGACTCGATTAAATGCAAAAATAAACGTGATAATTTTTTTAATTTTTTCTAAAATTTCGAAATGAAATACATAAAGCAATAAACGTGAATGCAATACAAAATGCAAATGCAGACGCAAAAGGATGCATACTACCCTCCCCAAACCAAATCAGACAATGTCCTCATTGGCTCACAGCAACCCTTAGCAACAAAATGGGAAAGGGGCACACAATCCTAATACATGGTCCTAAAAAAACAATAAATAGAAAGATGGAAAATAGGACGACGGTACTCACAAAATTGGCTTCCCCAAACCAGCATCAAACTAAGGGAGCCTCTAGTCATCGCCACCTGGCTCCGCCGCCGGGCGGTATGTCGGATCTTCCTCCTCCTCCCGTGCTGCCCTCCTCACTACTGCCTCAGCGCGCAGCCGCAACTCTCTCTGTACCGGTGTCTCCTCCGGCTCGTCATCATCGGATGAAAGCGGAGGGTACCCATCCTCTGGGTATCGGTAAAAAGAGGGATGTGGCCAGCCTGGTGGAATGGGACGCCGCGCTCTAATATGAAACTCGTAGATCGGGAACATGACGAGAGCATGATCCCGCCTCATCGCTGAGATGCACCTGCACATCTCCGAAAGCAAGGCATCACGACGCCCTTGGTCCATGACTGCAGGCGCCTCTAAAACAGGAGGCTCGACAAAATTGGCCGGCAAAGCCGACCCGGAAGGAGTATGGGTAAGAGTGGGTATGGGCTGAGGGGTGGATGTGGATGTGGGTGTGGGCATAGACGTGGACGCGGGCGTGGGCACCGGTCCAGTCGGAGTGTGGGTCAGGGTCAGAGTCTGGTTCTGAGCCTGGGTCTGAGCCTGAGAGCCTGAAGGAGCTCCGGCCTCCCGCTTCCTCTTCTTACTAGAAGAGGGGGGGTCAGTGGTGAAGGTGAGGTGAAAGGTAGGCGGAGGTGGTCTTGCTCCATCAACAATAAGGAGCGGTAGGAGACGAGGTAAAGTGGTGCATGGTAAGGTGACGGACGTGAAGCCACAAATCCTCCACGTCCGGTAGTCAGGGCCTCCTAACCACTTGAAGTCAACCATCGCATTTATATCTAAAAGGCCAATCTCCTCGTTAGGTAGGTCAGTCTCGAGGGTAGCAGGGTATAAGTGGCGGACAATCCTAGTAACTAGTCCGCCGCAGACCACAGAGGTCTTGACCTTCCTCCCAATCCTACTCCAATGCTGAGCTATGAGGTAAGAAATGTTAAGAAGAAACGGGGTACGTGAATCAATGTTCACGTACCCGGCCAAAATCAATAGCTCAGTGTTGGTAGTGTTATTGGGCTCAGGTCGCCCGAAGATAGTCTCGCCTATGAGTCGTAAATAATAACGGAGGGCAGGTACGTGAACCTGGGCTCCCTTCCTCGCGGAGAAAGGGACGTGTGACAAAGCAACCCAAATCTGAGGAACGATCTTCCTCGGGGCCTCCGTGGGTCCAACACTAACCAACCCCAAAATCTCCCCAAACCTGGCTAAGGTCCAGAGGTGCGACTCATTATAGAGTCTAAAAGAAATGCAGCGACTAGTGGGGTCTTTCTTATAACTGTCAGAGTCAAAGGTGAAGGAGCTAAAAACTCGTAAGTAGGTCTGCGTAAAGTGAGCTCCCTCATATCTATCAAACTGGATATCCTTGTCCTCTCCAAAAGACTGCATACGTCCTCGTAAATACCTAGGGTCTCTAGGTCAGTCCGTGCAAGGAAACGAGTATAAACAAGAGGGCTAGCTAATAAATCGGATAACCGTTTCCGGTGATCCGTAGAAATGAAATGTACCTCAGGTAGCCCCGGTAATGGGGTGAGGTTAGCATCCCTCACAACAACAGCCCCAGAAGAAGCGGGCGTAGTAGTAGAAGCAGCCCCAGCATTAGTAGTAACAGGGGGCTCGGAAGTAACAGCCCCAGCAGCAGGGGTAGCAATGCGAGGCTCAGACGAAGCAGCCTCGGCAGCAGTAGTAAAGCGAGGCTCAGAACAAGCAGCCCCACTGGAAGTAACAATAGTAGGACGAGGCGGACGACGCACGGGTGGTGCCAACGATGGGTTAGGGTACCGTGGAGTGGCCCCTAGGTGTAGCAATGAAAAAGCAGGCCGAGGCGCAGCAGGGGCCTCGGGAATTTCCTCATCAGAATTCGTCTCAAACTCGTCTTCATCTACAGCTGCAGGAGTGACGGTAGTGGCTGCCTCAGTAATGGCAGCAATATCCCCCTCCGTTACTGGGGTAGTAGCAGCAGCGACAGTGGTGGCTGTCATGGTGGTAGCATTATCTACAATGGTCGCCTCAGCAACAATAGCAGCGACAGGATCAACGCCAGTAGCAGCCATAACAGTAGGAATAGAACCACCATCACCACTAGAATCTGCAGCAGTACCCGTCTCAATTTCCTCGACATCAGCAGCGGCAATGGCTACTTCAGCAGCAATAGCAGCGGCAAGAGAAACGGCAGGATCAGCGGTAGGATCATCAGTAACGACAGTGGCCTCGGAAATTGGTTCAGGAACGGGGGTTTATGAAACGGGTTCCATCTCTACAATAAAACACCAAGCAATAATCAATTTAAATCATAGAAAACTGGAAATCTATCCTAATCAATCAATCTCACCCTAAAATCATAAATAGGGGAAATGGGGATTGCATGTAATCGAAAAAAGAATAAGGATAAACTTACTTGATGCTTAAACTACCCAATAGAACAATCAATCAAAGCAAATAATCAAATTCGAAGAGTTTCGAAGTAAACCCTAATTTTCCCGAAAAATCTAATTACTCGAAATTATTGGGGATTTTGAGAGGGCTTTTGATCAAGCAATGTCAAGAAAAGCTCGGGTAAAGATTTAGTGGTAATTAATTTGGGTAGAAACAACAATTTGAAGGTAGGGTTTAGAGAAGAAGACGAATTGGGGAAGAACAAAAGTTGTCGATCGAATTGAATTAAGGAAGAAGGAAGACTCCCTTTATATAACCTCGACAAGTCCCTCGATCGAGAAGAAAATATTCTCGACCGAAGACTTTGGCTGAGATCCTCTCGATCGAGCAAAAATTACCTCTCGATCGAGAGGTTGCTGTCCCCTGAGCTTCCCTTTACTCGATCGAGAACTGAGTCTCTCGATCGAGGTCTTTTCCTTCACTAATCTCCTCGATCGAGAATGATTCCATTCGATCGAGGTGTTTCCTGCTAGGCACGTATATTCCTTTGAATACGGCTTTTCGTACCTGCAAAAGGTACATAGAAAATATCCCAAAAATACCCGAAATAAAAATTACAACCATTGTCTTTCAAAAAGCAATAAAAATACACACAGCAACTTGAAATGTCTCGCATAAAATTAAAGAAAACATATTAAAAAGCCGGGTTGCCTCCCGGTTAGCGCTGGTTTCGGATAGGTCCCGCACGACCTCTTCTTGTCTCACGTCAACTCTTCCATTTGGTACAATCAAGGCATGTCAGAGCTCTTAGTAGACGATCATAAGCATGCGCATGTGCTATACAAGAGCATAAGTAGCATAAATAAATAATAGGAGCATAAAGAAGCAGTAATAAATATCGCCTCAGCTTACGGAACTTCCTCTTACAGCTCCTGTGCCAATCCACTGAGTTATTCCACCTTTTAGACGAAGACGGAACATAAAACCTCAAATCATAGGTAGGGTTAGAGACAATAGCATAAGACAAAGAAAACGCATGATCAGAAACAATTGGCTCAAACGGGTTTTCCTCGTGAGATGGGGTAAGTGGGTAATCGTCCCAGATGCAAGGGGTAGTAAAATCAAATGTGTTAACGGGGTCTCCCATAACGTGCTCATCGTCGTATGAGTCCCATTTGACCTCAAGACACTCAAATCGCCCATCCTCACTCTCCATGTCCCAAGTCGTGTCACAAAACGGATTCTCTAAGAGATCCGTCAAGTCCTTACTCGGTTCATTGTCAGAAAACTCGTCATAGAGGGGTTCTAGATATTCCTCAAAGAAGGGATTATCAACTAAATCAAGGATCTCATCCTCTACGTCCTCATTAATGGGTGGCTGAAGTGAAAAAACAGGTTTAACACTCTGCATAGCAAACCACTCAAAGATGTCTAGGACCTCAGCAATAGGTCTTTCACTAAAATCTCCCTTACCTAAGGAGTCAAGGTGTACTCGTGTGGAGTCATTCATACCTCGAATAATGGACATGCAACTCTGGAGGGCAGTCACAGTTCCATATTGCAGCATAGACAGCCACTCTTTGTACCTGTCTATATAGGCACCAAAGGATTCGTCTTCACCCTGTGAAAATTGGATGAAGACCATTAGAATGGTCTCAAGGAACCGAAGTCCCCTGAGATAAAAGACAAACAGAAAAATTGCCTCCCCGGCAACGGCGCCAAAATTTGATACGTGTCGATACTATACCAAAAATAAGACCTAAGTCTACTAACTAGGTAGTCAGCGGAAGTAGGGTCGATCTCCACAGGGAGGCAGATATTCTATTAGTTGAATCTAGTCTGTCCGGTCACAAGTTCGGGGGTTTTGTTTGTTTGATAACTACACTACAAGATTTAGGAAGAGAAATAGGGAAAAAGAAATAAAGCAAGAAATACGAGTGAAAATCAGATAAAGAAGAGGAATATGCTAGGAATCGGTCTGTAACATCCCGAAAATTTGAAAACCTTTATTAATAATATTTTAATCAATTTTTAATTTAATATTAATTTATTGGAAATAATAATAATTTGCTAAAATATAATTTTATTTTATTTTGAAGTAATGTAATTATTTTTGATGGTTTAAAAATGTTTAAAGGTTATTTAAACTAAATTTTAACATTTTACTTTGATAAAAC
>JAGPOY010001899.1:6845-17462 GCA_018983105.1 Silene uniflora
AATCGAGTTTTGACGACTTTTGTCAGAAATCGGTTTTATCAAAGTAAAATGTTTAAATAAAGTTTGAATTACTTTTAAACAACTTTAAAACATTTCAAATAATCATTTTACTTAAAAATAAAATAAAATTATATTTCAACATTTTATTATTATTTCCGATAATTAATTATTTAAATTAAAATCGATTAAAATATTACTTTTAAAGCGAAAATAAAGGTCTTGAAAAGACGGGGTGTTACAGATAGGCTATCTCACACCTATGCAAAAAATTCCCTAACGGTACAACAAGTAAATGTAGTATGTAGGGGTCAAATCCACATAGAAGCTCGGTTGTTCTATTAAAAATGCTATGAATAGTCTTTCTATCTAAGTCGGTTTAGCAATTTGTTGGTTGTTGAATAAGATAAAAACAATAATAATAAAAACATCTAGGGAAGTCGGTTCAACATGTAAGAATTGTAAATGCATATGACTAATATGACATAATAAAACATTGTTCATTGCTAAGGGTTTAGACACCCGCTTTTCGACATGAGCATCATGAACCATACAAATAGAATAGTCTAATTAATCTCTCGATATGATTAGGTTACTCTATTAACACATGCAAATGTCCTACTCGAATCTCGTGCCTCTCGACTTTTAGGATGAGGTACAAACCTAATCAATATTTAAGGTCTGTAAACGTGATTAGTCTTAACTAAACAAGCATGTGTTAGAAACATATGAACAACATTTTATATTTACAAATTGTGCCATAATGCAAACACTTTTTATTACATGTCTCCCCTAGTCCCTAGACTAGAGAATTAAGCTACTCATTATAGAATTAAAACTAATAGACAATAATATAAATGACATAATGGAAATGCAATAATAAGAAAAGGAAGAAATACTTATACCAAATGGAAGAAATAAGACTTGAAATCAAGAACAAATAACCAAAGAAAGCTTGTATTATAACTTGAATTGAAATGTTAGCTATTGAAAGATTAACTACATGTGATAATTATAAGAGAATATTCAGAGAGTTTTGTGTAAACTAAACTAAGGAAAAGCATAAGAAAAGGTGTGTCAAAAGTGATCCTTGAAGTCCCGGATCAACTCCCTTTATATAGGGAATGAAGGGAGTAACGCACACAATCGAGGAATTGCAAAAAATGCATAAAACATGGTCGTCCCAATCGGGTTGGCTTGGTCCCGATCGGGACCGTGACTTTCTAGCCCGGGCTCCTTAATTCTCCTCTTAATTGTTGATGGGATCCAATGTTTAGCGATAAATGCATAATTATTCACCCGGTAAATGCCTCTAATCCTTGTATTATCTCACAATTGGAATCCCAAGCCTCTTTACTTCCCTTTGAAAATTATAAAATGGATTGACTTCACTTTTGTAATATGTTGCATTTTTTGTCCATCAACTCCATATTATTAATGTTAATATTCCACACTTGGTCCATTTTCCCTTGCTCAATTTTGCCTTGTACTTCTAATGTGGCATTTTAGCTCAATTGTAGTCTTTCTTGGCTCAAAAAGCTAAGTTCACCTACAAAACATGTTAGAACCACAAAATATACTAGAAACACAGTGTTAGCTAGAAACAGTAAGATAAGTGCTAATTACCATGCAAAATGTAGCTAACAAAGAGGGTTAAAATGTATAAATTATGCACTTATCAAACTCCCCCAAGCTAAGTCTTTGCTTGTCCTCAAGCAAGATCATCCCTTACATGCAATCCCAATTGACTAATAAGCATATGACTCTCATCCATAAACAACATGGGCATGATGAAAAGGAAAACATAGATGAGATTTACATGGCGGCGTAGCATGGATGACTTCAAGTAGACGTTTTGGCTCTTGCATGATCATGTGACTTTTGGACTCTTACGATACACTCAAACTCTTTTATATCTGAAAGGATATTTTGTGAGAAATCACTTATCTATCCTCAACTTATGAGAGTGCTCGCAATCTAATATGGTAAACATTCAATTCACAAGCCAAACAATCAAGAAGCAAAACAATGTATGAAGCCAAGGGGTTAGAAGAAGTGTTAAACTTATTGTATTGATGATGACAAGTCCTTAATTCTTTCGTTCCACTAAATCCCATGTTTGTCCAGGTAGTTGTGAATGGCAGGTATACAAGAGTCTGATCACGGTGAAGGAAGATTGGTGCCTTGATTCAAGACGAATCTTTTGTCTAGCTCCATGTAAAGATGTAAGCTTTGAGGTACTCATAGCAGCTGAACTGAACAGTCTTAGGAACTGTTCAGTTAAAGCCCAGTTTTCTTGACAGGCAGGACTTTAAAACTGATTTCTGAAAATATGGTTCTTATTCTATTTTGAACGAGATTCTTAAAAGATAATATCTTTCTTATTTTTTGGTAAGTTGTAGCTGAAAAAATATAAAAGATATTTTGTGTTTAAAAGAAGTAGTCAAAGTTGTTATGGAAAGATTTTATAAATTAAAAGTATTTTATGAGATAATCACAATTATCTTATAAAATATTTTATTACTTAAATTGAGAAGATCTTTAGCTATAAGACTCCTATATATAATCAAAGTTTCTGTAATCAGGTCATACGTTTTTCACTGAGATATTTTATACAATAGGTTTTTGCAAACATTTTCAAGGGTCTTTGATTTTCACATTTTATCAAAACACTTTTTGTTCATGCCTTTTGAGTAAGCTTGTCGAGTTCTTAATCCTTACATCTCTAAGTTTATCGTTGATCTTCATTGTTCTATCTTGAGAACCATATAAGGAGATAAACTTGAGTTGTAATTTTTCGTTTTTTGAGAGAGAGTTTTTTTGGGGTACGGGATTGTACTCGAGTTGCACGATCAGGGTTGATCGTGGAGGTTTGCTTTGTAATCGGGTTTGGTTATAAAGTGAATATTAATAAAAGAGAGAGGGTGGACGTAGACCTTTAGAGAGTAGGTCGAACCACGTTAAAAATCGTGTGTCTCTTGTTTTATTTTGTTCTGGTTTGCTTTCGAGATTATTTGTTTTCAATTCTGTTCACGCAATTGATCAAATGAACAATACAGCACCACTCTGATTGTTTGAACACTCTCTGTGCCTGTTCAATTAACCTGTGTATTGTTTCATAAAGCAAATCGTGAGCACTTTTCCGCTTTAATTTTAAAAGGGTACTTAATTCAGCCCTTCCCCCTCTTAAGTCCCGGATCGATAAACTTAACAATTAGTATCAGAGCCTCGTGCTCTTGATTGCCTTACCGCATAGAGTTTGATCCTTTTGAGTTTATCCTTTCTTTCGTTTTTATAAATGGGTTCCAAATCTGTCAAATGTCCTATCTTCGATGGCACGAACTATGGCTGGTGGAAAAAAGGTATGATGCATTTCATACAAGGAACGGATTATGAATGTTGGGTAATCATTGAAAATGGTCCTCTTGTTATCACTTCCACCAATGCCAATGGTGTTAGGAGTGTAAAAGCACCCAAGGACTACACCGCCAATGATTACAAAAGCGCAGAAAAGAATTCTAGGGCCATATCACTCCTGCAGTCCGGAATTGGTCCATCTGAGACAAGTCGAATTACAGGATGTAAAACGGCTAAGCAAATATGGGATAGTTTACAACTAGCCCATGAAGGAACTGTGCAAGTAAAGAAACAACGCATTGATATGTTAATGCAACAATATGAATCCTTCAAAATGCAAAACGATGAGTCCATTAAGAGTATCTCTTCACGGTTTTCAAATATAACTAACAAACTTTCCAATCTTGGTAGAACTTTTTCATCTGAGGACATAGTCCGTAAAATTTTAAGAAGTCTATCCAAGAAATGGCTATATAAGGTTACAGCTATAGAAGAGGCTCAAGATTAAACTCTTCTCACCTATGAGGCTTTAATGGGATCTCTTATGGCACACGAGTTAATTCTCAATGAGGATGTAGAAGAGAATCCCAAAGCTAAGGGACTGGCCTTAAATGCCTTCTCAAGTGATAATGAAAGTGATCTTGAGGAGTAAGTAGCCTTGCTATCAAAACGAATTGCTAAAATAATTAGGAATCAAAATCAAGGAAAGTTCGACAGTTATAAATCAAGGAGATCTGGTCCATCACATTCTTCATCATCATCTTCTCGTTCTATGTCTAGAATGGGATGCTTTAAATGTGGTGAACGAGATCATCGGATCCGAAATTGTCCCAAATGGGAAAATGAGAAAACTAAAGAAAAACGTGAAAGGTCTAAGCAGGAGTACAAACGTGCAATGATAGCTGCTGTATGGGGTGAGTCCGATTCAGAGGACGAGGAACCCGCTGAAAATGAGAAAGATGAGAAATTCTGCCTACGGTCTACCTACAAGCCAAGATCTCGAAGGAAGAAGGACGACGATTCCCTAAGATGTCTCATGGCTCACTCAGAAGCTTCGGATAGCGAATCGGAAGATGAGGTAAATCTCTCGAATCTTAAATTTAAGATTAGATCTCTATCTAAAGAAAGAATTGTAAGGTTGTTTGATGAGACTTTGGATGCTAGTTATGAACAAAACAAACGTCTTGAGGCTATGCAATCTGAGATTGAAAGTATTGCGGAGGACAATATAGAGTTAAAACGTAATTTAAAGAACATAAAGAAACAAACAGTCTGTAATACTACGGATTTATGAGCATAGGTTGCTCGGCCGAGCTAGAAGTAGCTCGATAGAGCAGGTCCCCTTTAGGATCCTACGTTTGGTTTTGTCAACGTTTCAGAAGCTCCTGGAACGAAACTACTCAGCCGAGTCACTTTGACTCGACCGAGCTGAGGTTAGCTCGGCCGAGCCATCTCTGGCTCGACCGAGCCGACAGTCTGACGGGTTAGTTTTTCGGTTTTTATGCAATAAGTATAAAAGGGAGAGAACTTATTTTAAATCATCTTTATTCTATTTCTAAACCCTATTTGAGAAAACTAAGGCGACGTACACTGCATCTCGCTCTTTCATACCTTGGATTGAAGATCGAATCTAGATCTAGATCATAGAGGTAAGCATCTAATCAAGTTAATAATCATCGTATAGTGTTTATGAACCCTAATCTACGATTAGGGGCGATATTAGGGTTTGTCTTAATTATGTGTATTGATGTTAGGTAACGGATTCGTAGAAGGAGGATTCTACGATTGATTGCTGTTGTGATTGCTGTGATTGCTAGTTGAGATTGCGAATAAGGTAGGTTAATCCTACTCAGTTTAATTGTTGTTTGCGTAAGACTTTCTTGTATGATCATATGTGATTGTGAATGTTGATAAGACTGAGAGAGATTGTGATTGTGATTATTGGTATGATACCGGCTGAGTGGTCACTGTGAGAGGTGATCACGCCCATTGTCGCCTCGCTGGTCGTCTCACCCAGGAGGGATGTGCACATTAATGGCTTGGGTTTATTAGGTGGGCGGCTGCGGTTTTCTAGTGGCGGCGAGGATTACCTGTTGCGGCGGGTAATCTGGCAGGGCTACATGCTTTGGCGTGTAGTCGGTTCTGGTAGAGGAGAAGGAGACCGGAGATCACGTTTGGCTTGTGTTATTGCATTGTTTCCGCTTGTGTTCATATATCTTGACTGTCTTACTTTTATCTTCAGTTGACTGACCCCGGTTGTTTGTCTTTGACCTACTGTGATCCATTCGGGGATGGTGAGCAGTTGGTTTAGCAGGTAATGAGTTGATGGATGATGGCATGCTTTAGGGATGGGAAGAGTCACCACCGGCTTAGCCTAGCTTAGCTGACAGTAGTTTTATTAGTATCGTTATTAGCTTGAGACAGTTTACATTTCGGTATTGTTGTTTATGAGATGTTGTAAGACTTTAACTTTATACATTTAATAAAGGTATGAGTATTATTCTTTTGATATTGTTCACTACCTCGGTTATGTCGAGATGGTAACGCTCCCATATGCTAGGGCAGCCCTTGGTAAAGGCACCCCGGTATATGAGGGTGTTACACAGTCGAGCAGACTGTTCAATCTAAACTCACTACTGAAAATGAATCTCTTGTTAGCAAAATCCAAGTTTTAACTAATGAACTAGACGAAATCAAGAAAATACATGTTGCCAGTTCCACCTCCTACTCTGAAATTTGTTCTAAATTTGATGGACTTAATGTGGATTACATTGCTCTTCTTGATAAGAATAAACAATTGCAAATAAATGTTGAAAATCTTGAATTTGATTTGAGTAATGCTAGAAATGTTGTTGCTAAATGGGAAGGTAGTAGTACCGTCCTTGATTTTCTTGTGAATCAATCAAAGAACACCAAAAAACTTGGATTAGGCTACGATTCACGTTCTGATCTCAGACAAAACGATTCGCAATATCGTACTGTCTGGGTTCCTGAACGGAAAGTAAACACACTTCCTGACTGTTCAGAACAGAATGTCACCAGAGTTGAAGAAATTAAACGACCAAAGGTTATTGAAAGAGATTTTCGCAAGCGTAAGTATGTGGGTCTACCTGAATACATTATTTGCAAGTTTTGTGGACATACATGTCACGTATTTAATGCTTGTGAAAAACGTTTAAGTCATTTGGATCATAACATAAGGGTTGTTAAGAAGATGCATGTGGATTAGAAAAGATATTTTAGACACTGTTCGTCATAAGAAGGGACCCAAACTTGTTTGGGTTCCTAAGTCATCTAACTAAGTCTATTTTGCAGGGCCATATGAGAGGAGGCAGCCGTTGGTGTCTTGATAGTGGATGTTCACGACATATGACAGGTAATAGACACCAATTTCTCTCATTATCGGCCTACGATGGTGGAAATATGACATTTGGAGACAACAAAAAAGGTGAGGTAGTTGGTATTGGTAAAATTGGTAAGTCTCTCTCACATTCCATTGATGATGTGCTGCTTGTAAAAGGTCTTAAACACAATTTAATTAGTATTTCTCAATTATGTGACAAAGGCAACAAAGTCGAATTTCATGAAAATCTTTGTCTCGTAATCAAGGAAAGTACTAATGAAATTGTTCTTGAAGGTAAGCAAGTTAACAACATTTATGTGGCTGACTTAGGAAGTGTTCCTAGAGAAACCATTAAATGTTTGACAGTCATGCAAAACGATCCAAATTTATGGCATAAAAGATTTGGACATGTCGGTTTTGAATCATTGAATAAACTTCTCAAACTCGATCTTGTGGATAGTTTACCATCTATTAAATTTGAAATTGAAGGAGTTTGTGATGTTTGTGCTCGATGTAAACATGTCCGAAGCTCTTTCAAATCCAAAAGGTTTGTTAGCACCGCCAAGCCTCTAGAACTCATTCACATGGATTTGTGTGGTCCTATGAGGATTAGAAGTCGTGGTGGCAGTCTTTATGTATGTGTTCTAGTGGATGATTATTCCCGATTTGTTTGGACTTTATTCTTACATGCTAAAAGTGAAACTTTCGAAGAATTTCATGTGTTAATTAAAAAGCTTCAAAACAAACTTGGTTATAAATTAATCTCCATTAGAACCGACCATGGAAGAGAATTCGATAATGATGCGTTTATATCATTTTGCAGGGAAATATGGTGTTGATCATAACTTTTCGGCTCCAAGAACACGACAACGAAATGGAGTGGTTGAAAGAATGAATAGAACCTTGGAAGACATGACAAGATCTATGTTACTTTGTAGCGAATTACCTAGAAACTTTTGGGCCGAAGCTGTGAATACAGCGTGCTATATTCGTAACCGTGTTGCTATTCGTCCTATCCATAAAAAACGCCTTATGAGCTTCTATATGGGCGTAAGCCAAACATTTCACATTTCCGCTGCTTTGGATCAAAATGCTATGTTCATAACAATGGAAAAAACAATTTAGGAAAATTTGATCCAAGAAGTGATGAGGCGGTTTTTATTGGATACTCAAACGAAAGCAAGGCCTACAAAGTTTACAATAAGAGAACTATGTGCTTTGAGGAAAGTGTTCATGTAATTTTCGATGAAACTAATGTGCTTAACGCTGAATTGCAGGATGATGATGATTTTGAGATTGGTTTTGTAAGAGATGATCCACCTGAAATAGAAGAAGATACCTCGTCGCTGGAAGGAACAAATGCTGAGCAGTCCATAAACTCAGGGGTAACTGAACAGAACAGAACTACCTGGACCTGGAGAATCACCAAGTTCAGGCGTGCCAGAACACTCAGGAGAACTGTCTAATGACTCAAATCAGGCTTCCAGTAGCTCAAATGCTTCAAGAGAAACAGATGTGAATGCTGAACAAAATAGAACAAACGACAGAACTGTTCAATCTCCACCAGAAACAGAAACTTTTGTCCCACGACCATGGAAGCATCAAAGTTCCCACCCCTTGGACAATATCTTGACTAACATTCATGAGGGAGTCAAAACTCGATCTTCATTGAACAATTTTTGTGCTCATTATTCATTTTTGTCTGAACTAGAACCGTCTAATATTAATGTTGCTTTGACTGATCCTGATTGGATGATTGCTATGCAGAAAGAGCTTAACTAATTTGAAACAAGCAAGGTATGACACTTGGAACCACGTCCAAGAGATCGTTCTGTCATAGGAACAAAATGGGTATTTCGAAATAAATTGGATGATGCAGGCGTAATTGTGAGAAACAAAGCAAGGCTTGTGGTGCAAGGATACAATCAACAAGAAGGGATTGACTTCGATGAGACCTATTCACCTCTGGCTAGACTTGAAGCCATTCGTCTTCTTATTACTTTTGCTGCATATATGGGTATCAAACTCTTCCAAATGGATGTTAAGACCGCGTTTCTTAATGGCTATTTGGAAGAGGAAGTGTATGCTGAGCAACCTCCCGGTTTTTTAGATAGTAAATTTCCTAACCATGTTTATAAACTAGATAAGGCACTTTATGGTCTTAAGCAAGCACCTAGGTCTTGGTATGATAGACTGTCAAAGTTCCTTCTTGAAAATGGTTTTCAAAGAGGTTCAGTGGACAAAACACTATTTTTAAAACCTGTAAAAGAGGGACTTGTTAGTTGTTCAAATCTACGTAGATGACATTATTTTTGGAGCAACTAATGATGTATTGTGTGCATATTTCTCAAATCTTATGCAGTCCGAATTCGAGATGAGCATGATGGGCGAATTAGGATTCTTTTTGGGGCTTCAAATCAAGCAAACCACACATGGAATTATGATCCATCAAAGAAAATACATCAAGGAGATACTAAAGAAATTTGGTATGACTAATGCAAATCCATTCGATACACCAATGTGTTCTACACTAAAACTTGATAAAGATGAGAAAGGTAAAAGTGTAGATGAAAAGCTGTATCGAGGTATGATAGGCTCACTCTTATATCTTACCGCTAGTCGTCCAGATATTCTTTACAGTGTGTGTTTGTGTGCTAGATTCCAATCAAATCCAAAAGAATCGCACTTAACTGCGGTAAAACGTATTCTTCGATATTTGATTGGAACACAAGATCTATATTTATGGTATCTTATGGATTGCAATTTCACTCTCATGGGGTATTCAGATGTAGATTATGCAGGTTGATCGGTTGAAAGAAAGAGTACCTCGGGTATTGCGAGTTTTGTAGGACCGTGTCTCATCTTTTGGGCTTCCAAGAAACAAAATACGGTCGCATTATCTACTGCAGAGAGTGAATATGTCGCAGCTGCTCATTGTTGTTCTCAAATCTTGTGGGTAAGACAACAATTGCGGGATTACGGTATGATTATTAATTGTGTTCCTATTCTTTGTGATAACTCTAGCGCAATTAGTATTTCAAAAAATCCCGTCCAACATTCCAGGACAAAGCATATTGACATACGTCATCATTTTCTCCGTGACCATGTCGAGAAAGGTAACATTTGTTTATAATTTTGCAAAACGGAAGATCAGTTGTCCGACATTTTTACTAAACCATTGGCTAGAGAAGAATTTGAGAAAATCCGATTGGAATTAGGTCTTTTGAATAGTAGCTCGTAAGTCAATTTAGTCTGACAGTCGATTCCTCGATGATTGAGTAGATAGGAGAGGTTGTGATTTATTAAGTTAATAATTCGTCCTAATGTTTGGTGCTTTGTTGCAGTTTGCTTACTCTAGTCGGTTTCTCCAATAGACTAGTAATAAGTAGTTTTATTTTTGAGCTGTTATTAACTTTACATGTCCGTATGTGAACTTTCGGCAAATTAAACCCAACCAAACCCGTACCCTTGAAACCCAAACCAACCCGTACCCATAGCCTGTATCCCTCACCCACCAACCTCATATAAATACACCCTACCCATCTCATAAACCCGTCCCACCGAATTCTAAATCAAAAGTCTAACCCTCAAACTTTCCCCAAATCAATTCCAATCAAATCTGAAAAACCCTAACTTCTTCTTCAACAATCATCATGGCGAAGAAGAAAAATCAACCGGCTGCCACCAAACCAACCACCGTCAGCCCCACCGCTCCACAATCCGCTCCATCCAAACCAGCTACAACCCGTTCAAAATCCAAAACAGCCGAGATAATACCCCAACCCGGCTCCACCACCATACCTAAACCTTCCATTGACTCAAAAACCACACCTACCGCTCCAACCCAACCGACTACAGCCAGACCTAGCCCCACAACCAAATCATCAGCCTCTCATACCACCATCTCCACTCGCTCAAAA
>JAGPOY010001899.1:25806-39047 GCA_018983105.1 Silene uniflora
AGCATTCCCGCTCCTCACCCCCGCCAAACTCGATTAGGGCGAACCGCCCGAAGCCATCATGCGCATCATTGTCCGGGTAGATATTTTGAACCAAATTCAATCCGGCTAACCGAATCAAAACTATTAACCAGTCAAGGCTATACGAGAGTATAGCCTTTCCATGACTGTCCTCTGTATACGGGAGATTGTGAATGATGCACGTAAAGGGTTTAGCGTACATAATTCTACTTGGGGGTCCTACAAGAGGTTCATATGATACTTCTTCATCACCATCATCATCAGCGGATGAATAATTGAACCACTATAAGTTGATGAACTTGACGACATAATATGTATGAACTAATAGAAGTTTGGATTGTATTGGAAACAGTATAATTAGATAATAAGATTTGGAACCGATATGTATATATATAATAAGAATAGAATTGGAAACTTAACAAGTTAAGAATTGGAAAGTGGAAACGGTACAAAGATAATAAGAATTGGAACCGGTATACGATCAGAATTGGAAACTTAACAAGTTAAGAATTGGAAAGTGGAAACGGTAGAAATTAAATTATGGGATATTTTATATGGTACCCCTCAACTTTTCGAGTTTCTACGTGGTACCCCTACACTTTTTAAAACATACATGCCCCTAATTATTGTCATTATCACTAAGTATACCCCTAAACTTTATTTTCCGTCAATTAAACTCAGTTTTAGGCATTAAGTGATGACTTGGACGCGTAACCAAGCTTGTCATTTATTATCCCATGACAAATGGACTCTAATAGGCTCAATATCCATCTCGATCCTAATATTTATTGATATATATGGGCTAAAAAAATTTTGACGAAACATTTATTGATCCCGTGCCAAATTATCACGTTTATAGATGGATATTGAGCCTAATAGAGTCCCTATGACATGGGATGATAAATGACAAGCTTGGTTATGCATCCAAGTAAGCACTTAACGCCTAAAACTGAGTTTAATTGACGGAAAATAAAGTTTAGGGGTGTACTTAGTGATAAAGACAATAATTAGGGGTACCATGTATGTTTTAAAAAATGTAGGGGTACCATGTAGAAACTCGAAAAATTGAGGGGTACCATATAGAATATCCCTTAAATTATTAAACAATTTAATTAAACAACAACGATTGACTAATGCATGCCCTGTATTGTTTACTTTTTCTGATTCTTTTTTGATTCAAAGTTGCAGTTCTGATTATTTTGACCATATCCTTTGCACGAAATAAAAACGGTTCTTTGAGAAACCGTGGTTGATTTACATAATTAACAACGGGCTTTCATTAAACCGTTGTAAATTAAGTTCCACTGTTTTTGATTGACTAATGCATGCCCTGTATTATTTACTTTTTCTGATTCTTTTTTGATTCAAAGTTATAGTTCTGATTATTTTGACCATATCCTTTGCACGAACTAATAACGGTTCTTTGAGAAACCGTGGTTGATTTACGTAATTAATAACGGGATTTCATTAAACCGTTGTAAATTAAGTTCCGCTGTTTTAGATTGACTAATGCATGCACTGTATTATTTACTTTTTCTGATTCTTTTTTACCGTTGTAAATGAAGTTCCACTGTGAAAACTGAAAAGTTTGTGATTTTACCAATGCATGGCGCTATTACTATTTGGGTGTTTGACCCTTATTTATCTCATGCATGCATTCACAATTATTATAAGTTTGAATTTAACGTATGGATAAAATTAATCTAAGTATTATACGGAGTACTCAGTCGCTTTATACTATAAATAGCATCATATTTGCAGTAATAATAAGAATCACTTTTTATTAACACCAACCTATTTACTTCCCTTTTTATTAATTAATTAAATTAAACCACATCAAAAGTAAATTAATTACATAATGTCGTCGTCTTCATCATCCGCAGTCGCACCTCCTTAGCAATCATCAACCCGCTATAACAATCCGGTTACATGCATAATTCATAATCTCCCAGTCACAAGGGATGCTGTTGGGAGATCATCTTCTAGGAGCCTTGTCCCGTTAAGGGAGATCCTTATTGAAAATGGGTATTCAAATGTTAGCAAAGTCCACAAGGTTTGGACTTCGTCGGGTGGCTTTCATAGATATGTTCTGATTGAGTTTCGAGGGAATGGTCTTGACGATTTTCGTCAAGCAAAACAACTCGCTGCAAGGTATGCTAGCCGTGGACGTGGCAAAGATGACTTTAATGACCACGATCCTAATGATTGTTATGTTCACGCTGGGCCTTACTTATGGGTGGCCACTGATGAGGACGTTTGTTTTCTTCGAAGGTTTTATCGGTATAGTTTTTTTATTGTACCGAAATCATTGGAGGAAGAAGATGTGCCTTATTTTGATCATGAAGTTGATCCCGATGTAGTACAATTGATTTATAATCAAGTGTATCCTCATTACCCACCCGTTAGTCAAACTCCTGTTAGGGAGTTTAATTAATTTAATTATCAAGATGTTTGTTTTTTTGTGTTTGTACTTTTTTTTTGTTGTAGTTTTTTATTTTGTATATATTGTTTTTTTGTACTGTATTTTATTTTGTTTTTGACATTATTGTATGATATATATGCAGTTCATTCTACTACTATTGTTTTGGGTTAAACAAAACAATAATAATGATTTAATTAGGTTACAATAATAAACATTAACATATAATATAATTATTCAATCAAAATTAACATTTTCATACTTTCGTACCTAATAATAAATGAAAATTGAAAGATAAATAGGTCTCCGTGTAAATAATATAGAGACAACGGTTCTCAAAGAACCATTTTAAATTGTAAGCACATAAACGGGTCTTGTAAGAACCGTGTTAATTTATGCAACTCTAAAAGTAAATGAAATTGAAAAGATATTAATAATAGAATGATTGATGGTGAAATTCTCATCTTTGCTGTCATCGCCGTCATTAATCTTTATAGCTTAAAAAAGGTAATCTCATATTCATAGCTAGTGCTTTATATATGGGTCGAACTTGGATGATTGATGGTGACTTTGGTGATCCCATTTATAATGATGGAATTGCTGAATTTTTCAATTTCGTTAATGAAAATTTTAATCTCCACTCAATAATCCCCTGCCCTTGTAATAGATGTGGTAATATTGGGGTTTTGCCTATCCCAGATGTCAAAATACACTTGGAAAAGAATAGTTTCAGTAGAGATTATAGGCGTTGGATTTTTTCATGGAGAATTAGATTATGAGGATGGGGAATTTGATGCAGAGGTAAATAATGATACACCTGAAGCTGCTGGTTTAGATAAAGGGGATATGGGAGATGATGTATATGTAAACAATCGTTCACCTACACTTGATGTTGTTTAGATGAGAAGTTTGCTGAAGATGATGGATTGGATGCTTTTTAAGCTACAGGTGATGGGGAAAATAAAGGCTGATGATTTAATTGAGAAGTTGGCTCAATCTGAAATGCCTTTATTTACTGATTGTAAGAAGTATACCAAATTGTCCACGGTGGTAAAGTTATATAACTTGAAGGGGTCAAATGGGTGGAGTGATAGGAGTTTTATCGATCTTTTAGCTTTGTTATGTGACATGCTTCCTGATGGTAATGTTCTTCCGAATTGGACATATGAGGCTAAAAAAATGATTAGAGAAATTGGCATGGAATATGAGAAAATACATGCTTGTCCCAATGACTGCATATTGTACCGTAAACTTTTTGAGAAATTATCATATTGTCCGCGTTGCTCTGAATGGCGTTATAAGAATAAGGAAAGGGTCCCAGCTAAGGTGTTATGGTATTTTCCAATAATACCAAGAATCATAAGGATTTATTTGAATGAGCAAGATGCAAAAATGTTGACTTGGCATAGTAGTGGAAGGATTGAAGATGGAAAGTTAAGACACCCAGGGGATGGTCAACAGTGGAAAGAGTTTGACGCTAAATACCCTGACTTCGCCAAAGAAGCAAGGAACTTGCGTCTAGCGCTCTCCACAGATGGAATGAACCCTCATGGAAACATGAGTACCCAACATAGTACTTGGCCAGTGGTGTTGGCTATCTATAATTTGCCCCCATGGGTTTGCATGAAACGGAAGTATCTGATGTTGTCGTTGTTGATATCTGGGCCTCGACAACCTGGAAATGACATAGATGTCTATTTGGAACCACTTCTAGATGATCTGAAGATTCTGTGGGAAAGTGGGATACCGGTGTTTGATGGTTATAAGAAGGAAAGTTTCAATCTTAAAACTATGTTATTGTGTACAATAATTGACTTCCCAGCATACGGCGATCTTTCAGGACATACTCTACATGGGAAAGAGGCTTGCCCATTGTGTGAGGGGGATGTTGAATCAGAATATTTGAAGCATTCTCGCAAGCATGTTTACAGGGGAACTCGTCGATGGTTATGCCGTGATCATTACTATCGTAAGCTCCAAAAAGCGTTTAATGGGTGTCCTGAGCAGCGTGGGAGTCCTCATATCAACAATGGTCATGAAGTGTATGAGAAAGTGAAAGATATTGAGATAACGTATGGGAATAAAGGATCTAAGTTGTCTAGTCGTGGTTATAAAAAAAACCTATATTTTTTACCAAACGTCCGTACTTGCGTGACCTCCCGGTTAGACATTGCCAAGATTTTATGCATTGAAAAGAACGTTTGTGATAATATAATCAATACTCTGCTGAATGTTCCGGGTAGGACAAAAGACAACAACGCAGCTAGGGATGATATGGTTGAGATGGGTATTAGGCCTGAGCTGGCCGCTAAAAAAGGAAATCGGACATTTTTGCCGCCTGCAGCTCATACTCTTTCAAAAAAGGAGAAAAAAGAGTTTTGCGAATGGTTGCATGTTAAGGTGCCAGAGGGTTATTCGTCTAATATTAGAAGCCTTGTTTTGTTGCAGGACCTAAAACTTACTAGTTTAAAGTCACATGACTGTTGTTTTAGGTGGATTTCGCGCAAGGCTGAATCCGGTCAGGGTAGAGTTTTCAGGGTCAACTAGCTCAGGCTACCTGTCGGTTTTGCTGATAGGCAGGCTTAATCTAAGTAAATAGAAAGTAAATAAAACGTAAATAAGACAATGAATTTTGTACGCGGAAAACCCTTTAATTGGGAAAAAACCACGGGCACCAAGCCAGGAGAGATTTCACTATGATATTATGAAGATATTTGTGATTGCAAATTATGTAAATGGCGAAGTGTGTATTCTTGTTCTTGCGTAGAGTATTTCTTTAGAGATAATGTTGTCGTCCTTGCAAATGAATCCTCTTCCCTTTATATAGCCGTTGAATCTTCATTGTATAATCTTCTCCATAAATGCGTGATATTTCCTCCATAAATGCTGTTTATTCTTCCGCTGAATATCCTCTTATTGCCCATAATTACGTTGTGTAAATAAGGAAATATTCGCCTATTAAATACTGTAATATCTTCTCCATAATTGCCATTAATGCTGGTCAATGTGATCTTACTTTCTGACCGTTGCTCTCTCCTGCCTGGTGCCTGGCATGTCTTGCCCTGACGATCCTACCCTGATATTCAGGCCAGGGTAGGAGTCTCTTTCGATGACGTGGCCGTCTGATCTTGGTCATAGCTGCCCACCTTGAATTATCTTGCCAGACCTACCCTGATAGTCAGGCCAGGGTAGAACTGTAGCCTGATCAATAGGTGCGGGAATCAGGCCCAACAATTGCCCCTTATCTTTTTATTGTCGCTGGGTCAGGCCAGTAATGAGAAGATAAAGATCTTGAATTAATTTAACCTTGCATGTGGTGGTTGAGTGTAATGATGAAAAGTAACGGCTAGATTTTATTACTGCGCCACTTGTCCACTTCGTTTAATGCAGCCGTCTGTTCACATCCACTTGCAGTAAAAAACCCTAGTTTTAACCGCCCCTATAAATACCCTCACATACTTCTCATAACTCCTCACTTCTTCATCTGCCTAATCTTTTCTCAATCTTCAGTAATTTCTTTCTTCAATCTCCATCTTCAAACTCTTCTTAAAATCCTAAAAACTCTTCAAATTTTCCAGAAAATCAAAAAATGGTTCTGAAAAAGAAATCTACCAGGGGTGCAACTGCCCCTGCCACTCCTTATGTCGCTGAATCAGAGATTTCTGGGGAAAACAAACCAGAATCTTCAACTGCTCCATCTTCTGCTGCTGTGGAGATAGTTTCCATTTTCTTTAACGGTTTTGAATTTAAACCGTCAAAGGTTCTGGAATCCTCTCCTGCCAATCGTCTCAAACCAGAGTTTGAGAAAATTTTGAAAGATAGAAAACTGATCCCTGCCAACGCTGAGGTCTGGATCCCTGAGAACTCTCCAGTCAGGGCTGACTGGAGTTGCCCTGGTTGGTTCTGCATTCATGACTGGGCCTTCAGGGCCGGTTGTAAACTTCCCTTCTCCCCTCTTATGGTAGAGGTGATCAGGGAACTTGGTGTCCCTCCTTATCAGGCTATGCCCACCATCTGGAAGGTGGTTCACTCTATTGAGCATCTCTGCGAGATACACAAGCTTTCCTTCACCCTTGAGGACCTGAAAAGCTGCTACTCCCTGATGACTGTCAGTCCAGGGAGGTTTACTTTCAAGGGAAGAACTGGCACAACTTCACTCTTCAACAATTTTGACGGTGGTCATGACAAGGACTGGGCTGCTGGTTTCCTGTTTATCAGGACTGACTCTGTTGGTCCTAACCTGGAGTACCTGAACTATGCAGCCTGCCTGGCTGGTAAGTCCCCTGTTCTTTTGTTTTTGCAATTTATTCTATTGAACAAACTGATTAGTACGAAAGGAAAACAGAAATTAAACATTGATTGTACCTTTGTCTACAGTTGATGACTGGACATCAAGTCTGGATTACCCATCTGAGAGGGTGACAGCTTTTTTGGAGATCCCTGTTATCGAGAGGACGTGGCCTCTCTGTGTTGGGGTTGAACGATTTGCACGCTGCTTGAAGACTGAAAGTGCAGCCAAACCTCCGAGGCCTGCTAAGGCTCCTGGGGTCTCAATCTCTGGCAGTAAGTGAATACCTGCTTCTTTATTTTTAACTTGTATACTCTGATGCAGCCTGTTTTATTGCTGACTTAGAGCCATATATTGTAGCTACTAGGTCTTCTACCAGGCGTACCAGATTTGGCACCGCTGACCTGATGGCCAAGGTGGCTCAGGTTAAGTTGGAGGACACTCAGGGTGGTGCTGGCGTTGAGGCTGATAAGCTTATTGACCTGACTCACATCGAGTCTATCCCTGAGGAGCCTGCTGCTGAAGCATCTTCTGCACCCATGAAGAGGAAGCAGGAAGAGGCTGACATTCTTCCTCCTATCAGGGAGGTGAAAGCCAGGGTAGATAATATGCAAGCTGCCAGGGAGAAGGTTGCTGAGTTCGCTGGCTCTATCTCCCCTTCGGTCCTAACATTGGACCCTATGGAGTCTGCCATCAAGGCTGTTGCAATGGTGGATCAGGCTGTCAACAGGGTGACACACGCCCTGGGCTCCCTGGGAGAGGTAGTTCCCTGTCTTCTTGGATACTTCTTTCTTTTTGTCCTTTCCTTTTGGCTGACGTCTTCTCTTTTCTCCAGGCTTCCACAGCTTGTCTGCATACTGCCTATCATGCTACTTCTCTGGTGGCCAGGATCAACCTGCTCGACTCTGACTTTCAGAGGTTGAGGGCTGAGCACGTATCTGTTCAGGCTGAATTGGCTTCTGCAAGGGCTGACCTTCAAAGGGCACAGGCTGAACGTGATGCTGCCAAGCTTGAGGTTGGATCCAGCAAGCAGCTGCTGCAGGAGGCTCTTGCCAGGGTTGAGGAGCTTAACTTGGAGAAGGATGATCTGGACGCCAAGCTGGAGTATGCCGCTCTTTACTTCTTCATCAAGGGCAAGGCGGCTGCTATGTCTGAGCCAGTGGAGGCCAGGGAGAAATGGGACCCTGTAGCTGAGATGGCCCTTGCTGCTAGGATGTACCCTGAGCTGCACAACCTTGGTGAAGAGGAGGAGGTGGAATCTCCAGGGGAGCAGGACGCTGAGGGAGTCCAAGCTGGTGTTGGCACTGATCAGGCCAAGGCTGATATAGCTGATGCTGCTTCTCAGGAGAAGCAGTAGTTTTATTTTGATAACTTTGAATGCTGGTTTTGCCCATCCAGGGGGGATGTCCCTGGATAAACAATTTGATATTTTGGTACTCCTTGTCAGGGAAGGTATCCCTGATGAGTCAATATTTTGTTGCCTTTGCCCCAGGGGGTCAGGGCTTTCTAATGAAATTTCACAAGCTGCCTTTTGGCTTGTGCTTGCTAATTTTTTGTTGCCTGCCCTAGGGGGTAAGGGCTTTCACTGAATTTTTACAAGTTAATTTTTGTTACTTGCTAATTTTTCTTGTACATCAGGGTACAATTTTTGTTGTTGTTTTTCTGGCGTTGCCTCTTCTGGCGTTTGCCTGCTAACTTGTTCGCCTGGAAACCTGTTAAACCTGTTCACCTGGAAACCTGTTAACCTGTAAGGCTATCTCATAGCCCTCTGTCTTGCCCTTACTTTTGTAAGGCTGACAAAAGTTTTTCCTGTTCGGTTGTATTCATCCTTAATCATATGATTTAAGGGAAAAGATGCCTGTTAGAGAGGGCTTACTCACGATTAAAACCCTGTTCTGGGGAGTTTTAACATTCGACCTGCCAGGAGGATTTTCATGACGGTAGAGGATTGTTTCACCACCTACGGGTCATGGTGCTACGTCCAGCAATTTTGTTTAGGTAGGTTGACACATGGGCGGGTATTATGACCTGATGAATCCCGATCAGACCCAGCTGGCGACCTTGGCCGATTTTATGTAGTTGCAACCCTTCAGGGTGTACTAATTATAGTATCCCAGGGTGCGGCACATCAGGGTGCGTTATAGCACATTAGGGTGCTTTGTATAATTTTTTTTCAAAAATTTGAAAAAATATTCAGACTGCAGAATATTCAGGATAAGCCACCTGCAGAGTGTATTAGAGTAGCCTTCATTCCTAAATATTTATGCATATAGCAATATTCATGTATAATTGTTTAGGATTTGAAGCATTATATCAGAGTATATTTGATCTAGGTGAAACACATAAGCTAAGCACACAAGATTCACACAGATATGCACGTAATCATATCAGGCAAGTAGTGGGTAAGAAGAATATCAGGAACCGGAGTTGCATCCAAACTGTTACCTTGCCAGGGCAGGCTATATCTGTTTTATTAAACATGGAATAACTTCAAATGTGTTACATTCCAGGACCTGGGGATCATGTCTCCCTCCAGGGTCTGTAACCTGTAGGCCCCCTGTCCGACGATAGAGTCAATCAGGTAGGGGCCTTCCCATACAGGGGCTAGCTTTCCAGCTGATTTGTCTTTGGTATTCGGGAAGACTTTTCGTAGGACAAGGTCCCCTTTCCTGAATACCCTGATCTTTACATTTTTGTTGTAGCTTCTAGCTATTGTCTGCTGATACGAAGCTATCCTGATTTTTGCAGCGTCTCTTAACTCCTCTGAAAGGAGCAGGCTATCCTGCATCAAGGCAGTATTCGCCTCGACGCTGTTCAGGCTATATCTGGAGGTGGGCACATGTACTTCTTCAGGTATGACTGCCTCACAGCCATACACCAAAGATTAAGGTGTTTGACATGTCGCCGTCTTTGGTGTTGTTCTGTCAGCCCAAAGTACTAGTGGGAGTTCTTCCGCCCATCTGCCTCTTCTTTTCTTTAGCTTCTTTTTCAGGCAACTGATCACCACTTTGTTACTGGACTCAGCCTGACCGTTTGCTTTTGGATATCTAGGTGTAGATGTTACCAGGTTGATATTCCATTCAGCACAGAAAGCTCTAGTCTTGTTTCCAACGAATTGTGTGTCGTTATCACACACTATTTCGGATGGCACTCCATATCTACAGATGATATTCTTCCTGATAAAGGATATGACTTCCTTCTCAGTAACCCTGGCGAAGGAATCTGCCTCGATCCATCTAGAGAAGTAATCAGTCAGGGCGAGCATGAACACTTTCTGGCCTGGGGCCATTGGTAGCTTGCCTACTATGTCCATGCCCCACTTCATAAATGGCCAAGGAGCAGAAATTGAATGTAACAGTTCAGATGGCTGATGAATAACTGGTGCATGTATCTGGCAGGCTTCGCATTTTGAGCAATAATCCAAGCAATCAGCCCTCAGGGTAGGCCAGTAATAGCCTGTCCTGAGTACTTTACTTGCCAGGTTCCTGCCTTCTTTATGATTTCCACAGTATCCATCATGTATCTCCTAGATTACTTTCTTGGCTTCCTCGGGTTCGAGACACCTCAAGTATGGTCCAGCCTGTGATCTTTTAAACAAAGTGTTATTGATGATAGAATAAGAAGAAGCTCTAATTCTAAATGTCCTGGCCTCATGCCTGTCCTGAGGTAGTACACCTTGCAGGAACCAATCATAATAAGGCTTAGTCCAGGAATCATCACTGACATTGACAGGGCTCACCTGCTCAGGCTTACCAATGGCAGGCTCAAGCAGATGTACAATAGGTATTTTATCAAAAAGTGCAGGGGTAAAATTTGAACCAAGGCTGGCCAGAGCATCAGCCTGGGTGTTTAGGTCTCTTGTTATCTGCTCAATATCAAATTCAGGAAATTTATCGCAAAGTTTTTTGTCACATTCTAAATACGAAATCATTTTCTCATCCTTTGCGGTATAAATTCCCTTAACTTGATTGGCAATTAAAAGTGAATCAGTTTTGACTAACAAATTCTGAACATTCAGGTCTAGACAAACTTTGAGCCCTGCTATTAGGGCTTCATACTCAGCTTCATTATTGGTAGCCTTAAACTCACAACTTACAGCCTGAGCTATGGTGTCCCCGTGTGGCGATTTTAGCACTACACCTAACCCTGTCCCCCTGACGTTAGACGCTCCGTCAACAAATAAGGTCCACTGTTTATCAGGGGTCTTACTCTCAAGCTGATTAACTTCTTTGGCCAGGTCTGACTCCAGGGTAGGGCTGAAATCAGCCACAAAGTCTGCTAAGGCCTGTGACTTAATTGCTGTTCTGGGCTCAAAGGTTATATCATAAGTGCTAAGCTGGACTGACCATTTGGCCATCCTGCCTGACAACTCAGGTTTACGTAGGACTGACTTTATAGGTAAGTTAGTCCTGACTATGATAGGGTGACACTCAAAATAAGGACGCAGCTTACCACATGACATGATCAAAGCTAAAACATACTTCTCAAGCAAGCCATACCTGACCTCTGCGTCTAGCAGACTTTTACTTACATAATACACAGGGTGCTGCTGACCATCTAGTTCTTTTACCAGGACTGCACTGACAGCAGTCTCGGTAACAGAAAGATAGACTGACAAGGGTTCGCCCTTCTCTGTCTTAGCCAGCAAAGGTGGAGAAGAAAGATACCGTTTTAGGTCTTGGAAGGCTTCCTCATGTTCGGGGCCCCACTGAAACTGACTGTTCTTTCTGAGCAGGTTGTAGAATGATTTACACCTTTCAGAAGATCTCGAGATAAATCGGTTCAGGGCAGCTACCCTGCCTGTCAATTTCTGTATGTCTTTGACAGACTTGGGTGACTGCAGCTCCAGTATAGCTTTGATCTGTTCAGGGCTGGCTTCTATGCCCCTCTTTGTCACCATGTACCCAAGGAACTTCCCTGCTGACACCCTGAAGTGGCATTTGATAGGATTGAGCTTCATATTGTATTTTTCCAGGATCTCAAATGCTACCTCCAGGTGCTTCACATGATCTTCTGCATTTTTTGATTTGACCACCATGTCGTCAATGTAGACTTCCATGATATCACGCACCAATCTGATCTTTAAACATCATATTCACCAGGCGTTGATATGTTGCCCCTGCGTTCTTCAGTCCAAACGGCATGGCAGTATAACAATAAATGCCACGTTCAGTGATGAATGCAGTTTTCTCCTGGTCGGCAGGGTGCATCTTTATCTGGTTAAATCCACTGGAAGCATCCATGAAAGTAAGCATCTCGTGCCCTGCCGTTGCATCTACCATGGCATTAATATGAGGAAGAGGAAATGGATCTTTTGGGCAGGCCTTGTTCAGGTCAGCGTAGTCCAGGCAGACTCTCCACTTGCCATTTTTCTTTTACACTACCACGACATTGGCCAGCCACTCAGGGTATATCACTTCCCTGACCATGCCCATGTCAAGTAGCCTATCGACCTCCTCGTTGACTATTGCATGTCTTTCAGCAGCAAATTTCCTTCGTTTTTGCTGCACAGGCTTGAAAGATGTGTCAATATTGAGCCTATGAGTAATAACATCAGCACTAATACCAGTCATATCAAAATGAGACCAAGCAAAACATGAAGATTTATTCTTAAGAAAGCTTACTAACTCAGGCCTGACTAAATCAGGGGCGTCAGAGCCAACTAACACAAACCTGTCAAGGAATTCAGGATCGAGCACTACCTGATCTGTCTCCATCTTAGGTAGCGCCACATATGTACTCCTGACAGGGTACGGTAATTGCTATGCGAGAGACTTACCTGCCTTGGACGGTTTCAAGGCTTCAGTATAGCAATCTTGTGCTACCTTGTACTCACCTCTTATAGTTGCAACTCCCCAATCTGTAGGTACCTTGACACATTGATGATATGTGGAAGGAACAGCCTTGACATTGTGGATCCATGGTCGGCCTAGAATGACGTTGTAAGAGGACAGGCAGTCCATGACTCCAAATCTTTCGTATGAAGCAACTCCTTCAGCATAGGTAGGAAGATAAATCTCCCCCAGGGTATTCCTTGTCTCGCCACTGAATCCCACCAAGACACTCGATTTCTTGGTAATTTGGTCTTCACTGATTTTCATGGCTTTGAGAACATCTAGCATGATCAGGTTCACTAAGCTGCCTCCGTCTATCAAGATCCTTCTCACATTGGCAGTTCCAATTTGCATTGAAATTACCAGGCTGTCGTGGTGAACGTCAGGGATGCCAACCAGATCACAATCACTGAACGTGATAGAGGGCTGATCTGGTTTGCAGGGTGACTTGATCTGCGGGGTTCTGGCTATCTTCTTTGCTGCTGAACTTGTCAGGCCACATATCTCAGATCCACCACTGATGAATTTTACTTCATAGATGGGAGGTGGTGGAGAGAGATTGTGCTCTTGTCTCTGATCCTTGCTGGCTTTGCCGGACTCACTGTTTCTTCCCCTGGATTTGATCAGGTCCTGGAGATAGCCTGCCTTCAACAAATAGGCCACTTCCTTCCTGAGAGTGTAG
>JAGPOY010001900.1:9845-25812 GCA_018983105.1 Silene uniflora
AAAGAGTAAAGTTCGTATGTGAAAAAATAATTCCGGATGATAAGAAAAGAGAATCAAATTTGGGCAAAAAAGAAAATCAAATGTAGGGCAAAAGCCAAGTCATGTACTCCGTTCCGTAGTTTTTAGAAAAATAAGCAAGAAGAAGAAAACTAAGTAGTTTTGTGTGAAAAATGAACAAGTTAAGGTAGTTTTTGGAAAAATAAAAGCAAGTCAATGATGGAAACTTGAATTTTTAGCCGAAATATTTACTTTCGTTGTGTTCGGCAAAAGAAATGGAAACATAAGATATCCTGAAACAAACATATAATAAACTAAAGGTAGTTGTTCTACAAAGACCCCATATATAAGGAAGTTTTTGACAGTAAAAAAACCTAAAAACAATATAGAATCACTAAGGAAACAAGTAACTATGATAAATAAGAGCATTGTATTAAATCACAATTTTTACATTGAAGGAACCAAATTCAATTATAAAAACATCATCATCATCATCAGAGCCTTAATCCCAAAATGATTTGGGGTCGGCTGACATGAATCATCTTTTAGAACCATCCCGGGTGATCGCACCCCTCAAATTGCAAAAACATAGAAAGAGGAATGAAAAGCCAAGCTCAGATTTCTTTTACAAAAGCTTAGACTTTAAATCAAGGATAAAAAGTAAAATGATGTTTTGAAAAATCGAAGTAAAAAATTAATGTTACGGGATACCTTATAAGTGAAACCAAGTATTATTATGCTATAATAAAGGTCTTTTTTGTAAAATTCAATTAAACAAACTAAAAAGAAAAAAGTTCACTAAGATAATATACGAAATATGACTAATACAATCCTCATATTGAAATCCTATGAAAGAGAAAGGATTTCATGCCTTGTTATTTGACAATCAGATAAAAGCGATAGATTTAAGAAGTTCTTTTGAGTACATACTCTGATCTAACTTCGAGAGAAACACAAACCTAAACAACTTTAAATAATTTCATCCAAGTCCATTATCAAAGCACACTAGTCCCAGAGCTATGAAGACGACTAACAAGTAACAATTGGGCTTGCCAGTTTAGTAAAAGCAGTCTGTCAGTCACTCCATCAATATTACAATACTATCCTAGGTGGGCATCAGACAACAGACTATTACACTTAATCCACGAGAGCTTATTATATGGAAGCTCTGTTTATCTATTAACAGATTTAATCATGCCTTGCATCATATACCTAATAGTTATTGGCGAGTAATATTTTATCTAAAACAGTACAACCAGTGACAAAAAGGAGCTTAAAATACATATTTCATAGGTCAGAGCCCAAACGTGTCCAGTATCTTTAAACATAACATATAGCCTTCATGAGCAGTTATGCATGCTAGTCAGATAGTATGAACAAAGTAGCATTATAAGCACATGTAATTCAAATCAGAGTTTGATCCAGTACCTAATTTCTGCCCGGGCTCATACATCACCATCTGCGTAACATCTGGATAGACTACTTTGGAAGATTGATCAGACACTATGGTCAATCCTGAAGTACCCTTCTCTTCACCTAAAGAAAAGCAACCACTGAAGTTTAAAAAGTTCCTTAAGATCTAACAAATATAACATAATATAATATAACAAAGCTAATATAGTCGACAGGCGCAATACCTATGGTACCAACTCCATTTGGTATGCTAGATTTCTCCGACTTTTTATTCATGTTCTTAGCTAGCCACTGAAGGGTCAACGAATGAATGCATTAGAACACAAGAATCATCAGGCATCCTCACAGCATAAGATGATAAACTAGCATAAACTAGAATGCATAATTGTAACAACGGTCTGGAATATGGTTATGTATATAATGGGAGCATTAATAAAAGCAATGATGTTGGCGGTGTAAACCAATATTTCAAAACGAAATTAATTAACTTGATACTAACACGACTTAACCTATACCAACAACTATTTTTTGAGAAAAGTATATGGAAACACATGTATTTGCAAGTTCTGAAAAGAGAGAATATAAACTGCAAACATGAAAAATCAACTCAATGTGAACATTTAACACATTCTGCAAACAGAGGAATTGCCCGCGACCCATTACGTTACACAATATCTATAGCTGACAAAAGTTGGTCCTACCCGAAAAACCCAAGCTAGACATAATCCAAAATACATAATCGAAAAATCCCAGCTAAACATAAATCCAAAATCTAGCTTCACAGAACTATCTTCTGCTACTACATACATTCGCCCATCTCCTTCCCTAACATCGTTCTAACTAAAATATTGATCAATTGCATCATTAAACCTCCTTCCTTTTGCCTTTAATTCCTACATTCCTACTTTCACCTTTCTGGCTTTCTGCTGTTACTTCTTGCCGATGCAGGCCAGGGAGAAGATAACACAAACATCAAATCCACACCAATCGGCAGCCAGTCGCTTAACAACTGCACTATTCTAAGAAACTAAATTTACATTTAACTGACCAATTAGAAATTCCTAACCACGACCATTCATCAACTCCTTCGGAGTACTGAATCATTAAGCACAGCACCTTAGCTGTTCCTGATTGCTGAAAGAATCCAGATATTATCAGCATGAGGCATGAGGACATGAGATAGATCATCAGTTTTGTAGCTGTTTGCCTTCAACTCAAACTCGGCCCAAAGATTGAAAATCTAACTAAGTTACAGGAGGAACAATTACACATGTTTAAACTAAAGTGTCGTAAATTCTGACACCTTTAAACAGTGTATAGTGTAATGCCAAATCCCATAATGGCGTTCTCCCGTGTCATGCTTAGACTCCTAAAATGAACTTCTAATCCACCAAGGTCCCACCTTAATCTATAAGTAGATCCAGAGTTGAGACATAAAAATAGCCAAGATTTTCAGAAGCTAAAAAATACTAGTATCAAATAGACACTGTACATTTGTTTTCTCAACAGTACCAGGCAGAAAGTATTACAAATATTCAGCAAGATTCTTCATGATTCGAACCGCATGCATAAATATCATTCCACTGGCAAAATGAGGTTAAAGACATTGAAATCTCAGAAAATTTATTTCCAGGGGGTGGTAATAAGATATTCCTCCAAGAACTCTACAGAACAGCTAGACAACCGATCCTTCTAGTATGTGACTAACTTCAGAGTCCAATATAGCACANTTGTGAAGTAGCAGTTATTTGATGCAGTTCTAGACGCAATTTTAGTTTTGGGTCATTTGGAAACAGACTGTTTGGATTGCTAACACATGGTAAGGCTGCGTACATCTGCCCCCCTTACCCCACAATTTGTGAGAGTCCTTGAGACACTGGGGTAATGTTGATGTGTGAAAAGAAAACCTTAACCGTAAAAGTCCACCAATTGCATTCATTGCACCAACTGTGTTACATGACAAATCACGCCACAGAACGCCGGCTTAACTAGTAAAAGTATGTGCTCAAACGTCAAAGAATGTGAAGCACAAATCTACCAGGAAAGGAAAGAGAATATGCCCTAGTGGAAAATCATGTAACCTTAACTACTGTAGAAAGTAGAAAGGGTTAGCTAATTATGAAGTTCTTTGGCTCATCTCAGAGAAAGGTGAAGCAAAACAAACCGTTTGCCGTGCTAAATGATCCAGATCACTCGATGAACATGGCCAAAGATCCATGAAACTGTATCGCGAAATTACTTCCTGCAGAGAACTCTCCTGTACTTCAACTTCATCACCGGTCCTGGAAAGAGCTTCTTTCCTTCTTTGTTCAACCTGTCACCATATCATGGCACGTCATCAGTTACACTGAAAGCACCACTATCATGTCGAAGATCTGCATTTAGGACACCACAAGACCCCCAGCTTCTAGAACGGACAGGAAACCAGAAGCCTTGGGTTGACTTGATTATAAGGATCAGGAAAGCTACCATTGGCGACTTCAATTTTCAAGTGTTGTGGACTTATTTTACTCCGACTCAGGTACAACAGTCAAACGCGACAGTGTCAGAGCGTTGGGCACATAAATTTTGTGTAAGGTTTCATGTTTATTGGTCTATAATGAAATATTGAAGTGTTATGTCAAACAAGCTACCAAAGTAAAGCGTCAAAGTGACATAGTTGTAGCCAAATGCAATTACAAGCAGGCAATCACTTTGCTGAGACAAGCATCTGGCATGCCTAGATGAAGTTGGAAACGAGAGCCATCTGAAATAAGAATTACAGTGAACAATGAGAAATGATTGCTACCTTAAGCATGCTCGATAGGTCTCCATATGTTTGCTCAAATTGTGCAAATCGTTTCCAGACCTGTGGAAGAAAGACGTCAATAACCATTTTCCAAAGCACTGAGATCAAAAGGGGCGAAACAAAACAGAATACAAAATAGAATAAAGTAGGGAAAGTCAACATATGTAAAACACACTCGCATCAGGAGAACGTTAACCACACCGCCATGCTTTCTGCTCAAATATACTTACAACTCTTTCAGGCGTGAGTTCTAGAACAGTTTCGTTAAATCAGACAGCATGGGCACCGACCTTGAGTTTTACTATAGTTCATGGACGGTTGATAGCACAGATAACAAAATCATTAATTTAACTCTAGATTTGTGTGTATTGCAAATTTATCAATTTGTTCAACAATTCCATACAATTTGAAAAGGGGAGTACTTTTAGTAACTGTTGGCACAAGTAACAAGATGTTTTTAAAAAAAAAAGGTTTTTCTATATGGTAACCCTATGTTTTTCAAAATTCTACACGGTAACCTTACTTTTTAAACAGCACACATGGTAATTCTATACTTAATCAATACTTATTAACATGACCCTTAACTTTTGTTCCGTCAATTTTGTACGTTAAGTAGGTGACATGACTAATTGCATTTTAGGATTTTCCATTAGGTAACTTTATGTTTTTAGAATTCCACAAGGTAATCTTATTTTTTTTTATATAAAACATGAATCCTTACAAACTTACATCCTTCATTAATCATTTTTTCGCACATTTTCACTCGATTACACCCAAAAATGTCAAACCCACCCTAATCAACCTTCAATTAGCCGAATTTTAAAAGAAAAAAATCTAGTAAGAACTTTTTCCGATATCGAAATATTCCCAACAATAATTTTTAAATCCAAATTAAAAGTCCGCGTGCCAAGTATTGTAATAGTCAAGTCCAAACTTGATCCTTAGACTTCACCCAATTAAAAAAAAAAAAAAATTGGTTTTCAAAGCCCCATTAAAAACTCCAAATGTTGAAAATATTATAGACAACTAAACAATGGCTCATTACAACTATTCGAAAATTTGGCATAGTAGAGTTGGATACAAACCGAGGAGTGAGGACTCATTTGGAAAACATTGGACATAATAGTGAATTCATTTGTTAAATTCTGAATTGATTTTTGGAGAATTACAGTATTGAGATCTCAAATATATGATGATACCGAGAATTGACATTCTTTTTTCTGAAGTAATCGAATGAAAAAGGTGGAATGATTAATTGAGGGATTGAATGAGTAAGTTTTAAACGTAGGAAAAATGAGTATGTTATCTGGTAAAAAAAATAGGGTTACCCTGTAGGGTTTAAAAAAAACATAGGGTTACAGTGGAAAATCCCAAGATGCAATTAGCCATGTCGCCTACTTAACGGAAAAAACTGACTGAACAAAAGTTAAGGGTCACGTTAATAAGTGCTGATAAAGTATAGGGTTAGCATGTGTCTTTTAAAAAGTAGAGTTACCGTGTGGAATTTGAAAAAACAGAGTTACCATGTAGAAAAACTCAAAAAAAAAAAAAATTATTGCACTCTGGAGAAAATCCGAAAGCACGTAATAGGTCAAATTTGTACACAGAGCAATCTTCAACACTGTTTATGTTTATGGTTTTAACTGTTGTACAGCCAATAATAGTCAAGAGTTCCAGACCTTAGGAAAAATCTTATTAGCTATGTATTCTCTAGACACTAAAAATTCCCACAAAGAAAACCCAGAAAAGCTCTAGACATCTTATTCAAGACAATAGAAATACGGAAAATGCACACGGTGCCCTTGAAGTATGATGTTTTGCCCGAAATACCCAACTTTTTGTTCCGAAAAACTTTAAGAGGTCATAGCTCGTGTTTACGAGCTCAGAAAGTGACGATTTTTTTTTTCAAATTGATCATCTTTGCGAGAACTACGACTTGAAAAAAAAATCATCGAGTTTGGATCCCGTGGCTAGGAGTTTTTGTATGTCAAAGTTTTTTTAATCGAACAAACTTTGAGTGACCATATCTCTTAGCCACGAATTCCAAACTCGACAAGTTTTTTTTTCACGTCGTAGTTCTCGGAAAGATTATCAATTTGAAAAAAAAAATCGTCACTTTATGAGCTCGTAAACACGAGTTATGGCCGCTTAAAGTTTTCTGGAACAAAAAATTGGGTATTTCGGGCAAATTAACAAACCTTGAGGGCACCGCGTGCATTTTCCCAGATCGGTGTATATAACGTCATTTGGATGGTGGTGAACGAGGTCTGTCAGCATTCAGGATAAAGTGCATACTTTGCTTCTCACTGGAGCTACGATATGGGCTCTTTTGAGAGGCGACTTTACAATAGTGTAAAGACATGACTACAGAAATAGGTGAATGCTTACCTCGACAGATTCCTCAGGTGGAAGAGAGTTCAGAGCACGTTCAAACAAAGCTCTGATGTTTCTATCATCATTCAACCGTGATAAAAAATCTGCATACCTGCAACATATTGTTAGGACCTACAAAAAATAAATCATAAATGTTGCCTAATGCTTTGTTTGGATGGAGGGATTTCAGGGAAAGGGAGAGGAGGGAAAAGCTCGGTGTGACTAGGTGCTCATATAGATTGGTGGTTTAGGAAGACCAAGGTTTTATATTTAGTTTAGACAGATGTTCATTCGAGAACGCGATCTCTGACCATCCAACCGCGCTTTCGGCTGTTCTCTTTGTAGGGCGGGAATCGAGCGAGGATAGAAGGGATATAGTCTCCCTTGTTTTGATGGTAGGTCAGAATTAAAGGAAATTGGATAAATCTATTTTCAGGCTAATTAAAAAAAATACTGTCTACATATGAAAGATGTGGAAGGAAATTAGAGAGGGTTTCGAATGCAAACTCTTGCAAGAAGAGGATATTTCCACAACGGGGATCATCTGATGAGTGATGACCTCAAAATTATATTCCAATAATGCATTCATATAGCAATTATTAAGCCAGAATATGCACTCACTCAAGAATATAGCCTGGCTCATGCATAAATCGTTTCAATCCTGCCTCAAATATATTGTGTGCAATCTGCATGAATATACCGCAATACCAAGATAAGGCACAGGCAAAAATTAACAAATATTGGGTAAGGTCATGTTCCATTCCCAATGGAGCCAAGGACATACTCCCTCTATTCTATGTTTATTGTCCATTTTTCTCCAAATTGTAATTTCCAAATTTTATTCCAAATTAATTATCCTCTCTTTCCAAATTACCCATAATCGAGAAATGCAAATGCATCGAATGACTGATAGTTCACAATAACCAGAAATGTAGCCAGTTTAGTGAGTTATTTTGCTTTATATCATCATAAATCATAATTCAGAACCAAAGAATATGAGTAACGTAGCTAATGTTGTAAACATCCTAGCCCCTTTTGAGCCACTAGCATAATGTTGTATCTATTGTTCTGGACACAATACCAAAATACTAGCCAGCAATATTTCATGAGAAAAGTGATGCAGTGATAGTGTACATCCAACTCCCTCCCTCTCCTTAAGTCTTATCCACCAAATACATGAGCCTTTGAGGCATTTGGTTATGCTGATATTATTGTTGTTGAATACATTCAATGCTTATCCTGACATGTTCCTAGGGAGTATGAATAAACCAGGTGAGAAGGTCCATTTCTCCAGATACGGAGTATAGCTGTAGAATAGGAAGAAATCCAACTCTTCACATCATATCAGAGACCAGAACTAAAAGTTCATGAAAGAGAAGATTTTCACTACCTTAGAATCTTTGTCAAGGCAAAAAGCCATCATCGCATATGCAACATAGACATGGTAAGTGCAATTCGGCGACTTCCGGACATCCAGAAAGTATTTGCGTGCTGCTTCAACACCTTCTGTTCTTCGAAGAAATCTAATAAACTAAAGCAACAAACACCACAAGAAAAATATTAGTGGTTAGTGACATGTCTTATCTACCAAAAGACAGAAAGTTTAAAATGTACGGTATAAGTAATCCCATATGCAAATGGAATATCAACTACAGATTGTGGTCTCCATACCACAAGTCCACAACATGAATGATAAATATCTCATCGATTTGTTTCAGATTATTAAGTTTATCACGTCCGTGACTTCATTCTATGGATTGCCAGTGACATAAATGTATGGACGCAGAGTCTAGCGGGTGTTACTGTGCTGCCAGGATTCTCAATTATTTACCATGATAAAATCACGAGGAAATCCTCTTTTATAGCTCTATATATTAATCATTTCAAATCCATGTTTGGCTTTCACAGAGCTTACAAGTTATAATGTTAAAACTTTATCGACAAGTGCAGAGTTCCCAAACACGTCTCAAGCTGAGTAAGGAATTAGGGATGGTCTTTTCAACAAGACCAATATAGAAGCCAAGGGAATGTACATGCATGGACCACATATCATAGCATAGATTGCCACCTAAGTGTTAAAATGTATAACTCCAAAAGGAAGATGGTACGACGGGATGTATATTATAAAGCAAAAGGCCAGGTAGGTGCTTTTTAATCCATAGTTTTCCTCGAGGAAATGGGGCCAAAATGACTTGCACTTCATAACAAACCCAGTATATCATTAGAATACTTACTCTACTTTATCAATACCACAATATAGCTAAAATTCAAGATCAGCAAATAACTGAAGCACTCTCAAACCCTAAACACACTGCTTCTAAAAGAGCGGCCAATTGAAGGCAGACTCTCGATTTCTTTTTCTTACTTGTATATGTGATAGGGCTGTAGCATTAACACCATCTCCCAAAAGGCTCTCGTAGATCTTCTTTGCAGGCTGCAACAAGGCACAATATCTCATGACCAAGATAAAGGGTAAAACCCGAAAGCAATCCTAAGACAAATGATACATAGGAATAAGTACAAAAAGAATATGATGGAGTTCCACAGCAAGAGAGATCAAAACCTGTAATGCTCCACGTGACTCCTCCAGTTCACCGTAAGCGTATTTCAACAACTCAGAATCTGCTTTTACAAAGAAAATGAGACTGAAGAGGCAAATAGCACTGAACCACATCCATACCAGAAATAAGCAAATGAAATAGGCTGGTGAACCACCTAACACCTTCAGATGCTACACATTTACAACACTAGCACGGAAAAAGCATGATAAGTACCTGGAAGAGCTTTCAGGGCTCTCTGATAAACTTTGACAGCGGCATCTATAGAACCACATTTTGCGTGCCATGTTGCATAATCGTACCATATATCAGGATAATGATACAAATACATCAGGCACTGACAAATAACCCAAAAAAAAAAAACACAAGGTCAAGCAACGAAAGAATAAAGGGACAGTCAGCCACCAAAACAAAATCCTAGAAGCAGCAACAGTAAGAGCTTTTAAGCAGACTAACACAGGCATCTAGGAGAGAGCATCACTGCAAAAGACTATAATATGGGAAGCTATGACCCTCCTGCTTAGGTGCTATCGGATGCAAATTGCAAGTTCTAATAAAGAATGTCACCATTCTGTTTACATTCGTAGTTAACTGAATCATTTCATTATACTAAATATGTAAGCCTCGGAGGCATGCCTCTAACTTCATTTCCCTTCTCTAAGTTTACAATGAATTCCTTGATAAAGAACATACATGAATAAGAAACACTAATAGCGTTTTAACGAACTTAAGAAAACTGAGTGCAACATTGGTGGTTATGAATCTGTATCTTATTTGGAAAATGATAAGATCAGAACAGCAGAATGCATAGTAAAAAATTATGAAACGGAAGAAACAAAATCACATGAAAAAAGACTGCATGAAAAACATTTGCAGTTTTCTTACCTGCTCGTAGGTGAAGACAATACGTTTATTTGAAGATGCGCTGTCAATTCTCTGCGGATTTCCCCTGCGAAACATATATTAAGGATACGAATAACAAATTCATTCACCATACAGTAAAAGTAAATAAACATAACCGTGTTGTAGAGTGCTCTTCAAAACATTGGTAATTGTCAATATCATAATGGAGGGCTTACAAGTTACAACTGAGAAGTTTAGCCTCAAAACACCCTAGCATTTCTAAAATAGTTGAGAGAAGGAACATAACATATCCCCCAGGATTTACAGAAAGTTAATTGAAACTTTGGCATTAGTATAAAAATGCTGAAGATGTTCGGCACGCAGAGAATAATGATCATTTATAAAGATGAGCAATATTTGAAGCAACAAGTAGGAATTGTAACACAAAAGGCAAAAATAAAAGCAAGATATCCAAAAGGCTCGCAATAATGATGCTTACTTTTCAAACGCTAAAAGCCTTTTCCATGCCATCCATTGTTGCTCTTCCTGTAAATAACCACAGACATGTCAAATTCTTAACCAAGAGAATCAATGAATTATGGAATATTTCCACTTTGGTGCCCTATGATTTGGCCTTATTCAACTTTAGTGTCCGGTCATTAAAGTGGAAAATAACCCAAACCGTAGCACACCAAATTGGAATTATCCAAACCTTGAAGCACTAAAGTGAAATAAAGCCAAATGTAAGGGCACTTAAGTGGAAATTTTCCATGAATTATCCTAACTTGCAGCTTGTTTGGATAGGGGTTCTAAAATTGCCCTCACCTCCCCAACATAATGTGTTAGCAATGATGCATTTCTCAAACAATCGGGCAGAAATATACCTATTCTTGTGGGACACGGTTGTATGAATGCATACAACAGTCTCTTCCAAGTTTTTGTACTAAAAGAATGATCAGTTTAATATACCACAGAAAACAAGATGAGGTCGGTGAAATCAGATAGGGTTCATTAAGATGACAAGGAGCATTGTTGTTAAAATCTTAATCCGGATCGTAGGATCGTACGCGATCCAATAAGTGGAAAACGATCCAAAGCACTGTAGGATCGTTTTGGTGGTATGATCGGTGTAGGATCATTCAGGATCGTTCAGGATTGGGTAGGATCGTGGGCAGGATCGATGGTAGGATCGTTCAGGATGGTAAAAGGCTTATTTGTGTTCCAATTTTGTGAGCTAGTTCTACTTCTATACTTAACACTCTAAAATAAAAGTATACGTAAAATATTGATATGATTATTAAGACTCTCATTTTATTAAATAGATTTTTAACATTACAATTCACAAATTATGCCAATTTTTTTACATAAACTTGTCTATCTGAGCTATTTGTATGATCTTACGATCCTCTACTCGATCCTGCGATTTGATCCTACCACTCCATCTTCGATCCAAAGTAGAATCCCGATCCTGACAACCTTGACAAGGAGTATATATTAAGAAGTAAGTTCAATCACGAAAGCCTAACAAGTACATAGTTCATAAATGCATTTACCATAAACTTAAGTTCTACAACATCTGCCCAATCTTGTTCCCTTTAGATATATCGACTTTCAGATTTCAAGCACAGTGAAACAAGGCCCAACTACTACTGTTCTTCTAACAAGCAGCTTCCATGGAGGACTGGTGTGAGCCACACACATGAAAATGTCTCACTATCAGCCTCCTCAAATTGTTTACCCAACAAAGTATAATAATTGGCCTTTCTGAAGAGGTTCTTGCCCACAGGATACATTATTATCCTGCCAAACTTCCTCAGAATTCCACATAAATGCACATAAAAAATTGATACTAAATAAGTTTTAATTGGAATCCAGGCTGGAATAAAAAAGAAATTTCATCATTCACCATCAGACAAATGAGTATGATGGAATATTGAAAGATTTTCTTAGAAATATTTTGGAAAATTAAGCATGAATCAGTAGGGTATATAAATGCATCACAACAAGAAAGCATGCATTTAAAATCTATACAGGCTTACAAAAGATAACATGCAAAACGAACATTGCCTTGCAAGAACCAGCTGGAGGAATGGCAAGCAGGTTCCAATCAATTTCATCAAAATACTTCTTTCTCACTCTATATACAGCCCTCGCACTATTAAATTTAGGTTGATACTCAGATACTAGTCCTTTAGCCTGCAAAACAATTGACATAACATTGCACATCAGCAGAGGAAAACAAATAGGGATAGAGTAACACACCAGAAAAGGCTATATATTAGAAAAATATTCTGGTATAAAAAAAAATGGATTTTTTAAGGTCTGGTTAAAGCTCATGTCACGAAAAAAAAAAAATCACGTTTATCTGACATCAAATGACAGCCTGAAACTAAACCAATAACAAATTGGAAAAATTGACGGGAATAATCCCACCTTTTAATCATCTTCCACCAATAATCTCACCTTTGAATAATCCCAAAATAATTCAACCTTTTAACCTCATCTTCTTTAAATACACCCAAAAACCAGTTACCTATTGAAAAGGTTACTAAAGGCCCTTATCCCACCTAATTTACTACAGAATAAGTAAATTGCATTCACCAGTCAATCAATCCATCATCATCACCTCGGACAAAAATTACCCACCTCGAACCTCGGCAACTCTCTCACCTGACTCCACTGCAACATCTTTTTCCACCGTTTTTTTGCGGGTGTTAAGGCCCCTACCCCGTCGTCAAGGATGTAAACCGTGTTGTCGGCTTTGTCATCATGGTTTTTTACATTCAGCGCCACCTATTCCGCTGACGTAAACCCGTTATTTGTGAGATAAGCTGCTCATCTCACGAATTGACGAACAAATTCATGGTCCTCACGATCGAGTAGATGATGATGTTGGTAAAGGTGAATTGATTGTTGCTGTGAAGGGTTAGTATAAATAAAGCAAACGATTGAATTCAAAGAATCAAAAATTTGTTTTAACGAGTGTTAAGACTAAGGTTGTCGGAATAGAAGATCAAATCGGACTTAATTTAGTGTGTTATACGTCTTGGTTGAACACGAGTTGCTTGATTGGTGACTATGGCATAGGCAAGGGTAGTGACATTCACGATGATGAAAGTGTTTTTGGATTGCAAGCTTTGGCGATAATTAGGGGAAAACCATGGAGTTCGAAGATAATTATGGGGATTCCATAAAGAAGATTTAAAGGAGGGAGAAAATGGTAGGTAATACAGTAAAAACTAAAAAGAATTAAAAGAAAATTGGTTTTGCAAGTTATTTTACCTATACATACCTACTATCACAAGTTAGTTTTATTTGGGGATTGTTTAAAGAAGATTAGATGAAAAGGTGAGACTGTTTTAGAATTAATGAAAGGTGGGATTGTTTATGGAAGACGTCTCAAAGGTGGGATTATTCCCGTCAATTTTTCCTAAAAAAATATGTGAGGTAGCGGGTCATGAATATCAAGTCACTTTTCTCACAATGTCTTAAAATTCTCTATGCTTCTTTTTGAAGCAGCTTATGGTAGCACCATTTCTGGTAAGGGTTACCTAGATACAGTTGAGGAGGCATGAAACGTAGTGGCTTATTAGTAGCTTTTAGGTGAATAAAGTGGGTTATGGAAGCGGTTTTGGAAACGGAAATGACCAATGCCAATCTTCCTACATCATTAATAACGAGCTTGAACACGTGTTTCGAGAGTGGAGATGGAGGCGCATTCCAATTGACATAGTCAAGCAATAAGTCAACAAGGATAAAACAAAAAGAAAAGCTTGAAGACTTGAAGAAGGAGATTTGAAGAGCTCGGGACAGGCCTGATGCGTCGTGCACCAAGAGTGCACCCCGCGAATTGCCTACGCATTGTGCGCTTTTACGTTGCCCAGTTATTTTGTTCAGCCGTCATCTCTTATGTCGAGGTCTATTGCCTCAATTTAGACCCAGAGTATAAATAGAAGATTGTATTAGGTTTTTAAACATTCAAAGTTGTAATTTGTTGGGAGCAAAAATCTTTCTAGGGTTTTGTGCTAATGACAATGAAGAACTAAGTTTATTTCTTGATCTAATCCATAAAGTTACCATCTTTCTTATTGTGAGGCATCTAATCTCTCTTTATTTACCCTTTTGTTGCTAATCCTTTTGGTTAATTGCTTTGATTAATGTTATCTTACATATTTGGCCAATTTGTGAGTTTAATTAGTCATATTTTTAGTAGTCTTTGTTGAATTTGATTGTTTGGTAAGTTCTACCTTAGTAACAACTGGTGGATGAATTATGTATGTTGAATCATCTTAACTTGTTCCTTAAGAAAAGGATTAACTTGTATTTAGGTACTAATTGTTTGATTAGTGTCACTCATCTCTATTGAAATCCCTAGTTCTTATCTTCTTGTCAATTGAATTTTGTTTGTGTTGAACTTGGTTGTTGATAAGTTCGGCTTATCAAGTAGATGTTGAACCATTGTTAATAACTTATCTAAGGGGATTTTGGGGTAAATTACCCACAATAGAGTAGCTGGGGGAATTATAAAATTGTATTGTTGATGATCGATAATATGATGATAGCAGGTTGGATTTGGTCATGATTTCTCACCAATTAATTGAATTAATAACCTTGATTATTTTTTTGTTGAAAAATTGCAACATTTAGAGCTTGCCAAACAGGATATGAATTGTGTACATTGGACTCTTTGTTGAGCAAAGCCTCTCTAGACACACTGCACTAATGGTAATGATGAACATTCAATCTCATCCCACCATAACTCCAAAATCTATTTAGAGGTAAATTTTCCTTAATTGTTCTTCGCATAAATTTGATAGCAGGAGCTAAATATGCAATGTGTTCACCTTTCAATTCATATAGAACCACCAACCCTAATTGGTCAAATTCTCTGTCATGGCTATAAGCATTATTAGCAAGAATATGCACTCGCATTAGGAGTTCAATACATGCAAAAGGAGAGAGGGTGGTGGACTTCAAACATATAGTACTCGCACCGCAAGGGAATTCCTAAAGATCAAGAAGTTGAAGGATGTTGATAACATGAAGTAGGAAAGCAAGCATAGTCTAGACTCTAGAGAGATCCAGATGCATGCCGTATGATCCACTTATGACTGAAACACCTATTAACTTGTTACTAATGGTTGTGAAATAATTCTCTTTGGCACCAGTAACTTGTGATTCTAAGGATGCAAGATTCTTGAGTTGTGATGAAACACAGGAGCTGGGGGCGAAGTAAATGATAGGGCCAGAAGTTTACCAGCACACGGCTAACAGAATTTTCAAAATTCTCATAGTCCTTCCAAAGTTGTTCCACATGGTGAGTAGGAGTAACAATAGCTTTTTGGTATGTTTTCCGGACTGTACTCATTCGTTGAGTTTCTTCCTGTGCTGAATGCACCTATCAAATCACGGTACAGAGCACAAATCAATGATAAATTATAAAATTAGGAGAAAAATGGATGTTTTCTAAGATAATCATGAGTGCATGACATACAGGTAAGGACTTCAAAAGGCTGATGTACTCTATCCATACAGGACCAGCAGCAATGTCCATTCCTGTAATGATGCATGGAAATAAACAATCACTTTTCCACATAATTTATGTGATCAAAATTTATAAATAGATGAAACTTCATCTAGCTTTTGTTAGTAGCTAACAGTGGTATCCTCATACCCTATTGCACCAGTAATGTTCAAGGGTATTGTACCCCCACCACCCAGACTAAGTTGAGACGGAAAGACTCAAAAGACCTAATGGATTATGTAAATGAAAACGATATGGGTGTACTTCGGATTGAAGAAAATACGGATTTAAAGGTAAGAGATCGAAGGAAACAATCCATTTGCAAGATAAAGTTTACTTTATTTTGTCTTATTTAATTATAATGTGTTTTCTAGTCATATTCTGCTTTGTTTTAGTAATGTTTAGTTTATACTCTCTGCTTTTCGATTAATTCGACCTAATTAATATTGACATTTCCATATGATTATTCAC
>JAGPOY010001901.1:0-15963 GCA_018983105.1 Silene uniflora
AAACCAAAAAATTTATGGAAAATTATATTTTTTTTGAAAATCTAACTTATTTATCTATATTTTAATAGTTTCCAAAATATAACATACTAATATTATATTCGTGTATGTTAAAAAATTAACATCTTCTTTATATAATTAATAATTTAATTAATACCATAAGTGAGCATGTTTATTTTAAAGAAAATCTCCATATTCTGATGTTTACTAAATTTATACTTAAGGCAAAACTATATAATATTTACATTGAAGTCCCTTGTTCAGGTCCATCACACGGTGCTATGATTAAAAACTATATAATATAATTAATTTGTATAGATTTATTTAATTACATTGAAGTCCCTTGGTTTCTGGAATTAATATATAGTATTGATTGATACCTTATGACAAAAAACCAAAATATAAAATGCGCAACCTGAAAAAACGGAAACCAAACAAATCTCCATTCTGGCTTACAAAAACACACAAGAAAACAATCGTAGTGGTTCGTTCACCCCCAAACCCATCCCCAAAAATTAGGGTTAGGGTTTATCTGCGAATTGAAACGCAACAATGGCGAATCGTACGGACCCATTGGCTAAGAACATAAGAGGGACAAATCCGCAGAACTTAGTGGAGAAGATAGTGCGAACGAAGGTGTATCAGCATACTTACTGGAAAGAACAATGCTTCGGTCTCACCGCAGAAACCCTCGTCGATAAAGCTATGGAGCTCGATCATGTCGGCGGTACTTATGGTGGTAATCGTAAACCTACCCCTTTCATCTGCCTTGTCTTGAAAATGCTCCAGATTCAACCTGAGAAAGATATCGTTGTTGAGTTCATCAAGAATGAAGATTATAAGTATTCTCTTATTCTTTAACTCTCCATTTTTGGTTTTGCCTCGTCAAGTAGATTAGAATCGGGTTTAATTTTTTCTCAATTTGTGTTCGTATAGCTAGTTCAAGTAGGTTTTAGTCCAAGGACGAGCGGTTGTTATCGGAATATCGTAATTTGTGTTGACAAGTAATGCCCGGGTATCTGTAGAGATTTTTGATGATGTTAGCTGTAGAAATTGAATTGAATTGTATGTATTCGACTGTGTTGAGACGAGCTCTTAAATTTAAAATTTTCCGTTAGGGTCGACTAAAGTAATGTTTCACTGCTATCTTTTACTTAGGGAGTGTTTGGATTGGGTGATTTAGAGGGAAAAAAAAAAAGGAAGGGAAAGTAGGGGATTTAAATTCCCTTGTTTGGATAGCAAAGAAGGGTGGAAGGAAATGGAGGGGGGGTGGAGATTTGGAGGGATCCATTTTCTCTCCTCAATAGGCAAGATTTGGAGGGAAGTTGTATCCAAACATCCACTTCCCATTTCCCCTCCCCTCCCCTCACCTCCCCTTCCCTTCTCTCCTTCCCCCTCCCCTCCCTTTCCCTCCACTTTTGCTTAGTGGGTGTTTGGATTGAGGGATTTGGAGTAAAAGGGAGGGGAGGGAATTGGAAGGATGAGAAATCCATTGTTTGGTTAGCAAATTGAAGGTAGAAGGATTTGGAGGGGAGGGAAAATGGATACCTCCATTTTGCTCCTACAAGGCAAATTATTTCAATATTTCCCAACCAACATAGGCAAGATTTGGAGGGAAATTCACCTCCATTCTCCCTCCTCTCCCCTTCCATTCCTTTCCCTTTCCCTCCCTTTTTCCTATCCAAACACACCCTTAGCTTGCAGTATTGCTGAATGATTTACCCTGTGGTCGAAAGAGTACATTTTTTGCCGGAATGCATTATATACATGACTGGGTTGCTGTTTCGGTCTTTTAGATGGTGTATATAACTCTGGTATTGTCAGGCTGAGGAGTAATATAATTTTTCCGCTTGTTTTTGATTAATTCCAGCTTTAATTCTATGAGAATAATTTTAACATTGTATAATAGTTTACGGTGTTTAGTACGTAGTTAATTGATAGGAGACTGATGTTACTTTGGGATCTGGGAGTCAGTAATGTGTAAATGACTAAAAGTACAATATTGTTCTTTACTTACTACTACATAAAGAACCATTGTAAGTGAGCAAAGATAGGCTTGGTTGAAGTGGAAAAAATTTCTACTTTGTTTCCTCGTCGTGAATTTTTGAGAAGGAAGTTGTCGTTTTCATGTGTTTTATTTATTTGTTTGATAGTGTATTATTTGGTTGTTCTTTGTTGATTGCTGATAAGAGCTACGATTGCAGGTACGTGAGGATACTCGGAGCTTTCTACTTACGCCTGACTGGAACAGATACTGATGTCTACTTATACCTAGAACCTCTGTACAATGACTATCGAAAACTGCGGATGAAGAACCAAGATGGACGTTAGTTATCTTCTCTGATAATTTTGTTTTCCTCCCTCCATGACTAGCTGATATAATTGTATTTACACTAGTTTTTTTTTTTCCAGAGTTTTCTCTGACCCACGTTGACGAGTTTATTGATGATCTGCTCACGAAAGATTACTCATGTGACATTGCAATGCCCCGAATCAAGAAAAGGTAAGTTTCTTGTCTTCTGATTGTGACGTTTTTCCTGTTTGCGTTGTCCGCTTGTTCCCTGCCAAGATAACTATCTTTACTCCCTTGAACTGGACAGTTTGACCTTAGGATATTAGAAGTCCTCTGTCAACTGCATTTGGTTATTTGACCTTGAGTGTTTAAGGATCTTAGCTGTACCTGTTGTGCTGGTTTGCCACCAATTTTATGATGTGATACTTGTTGATAATTTGATCATAGAGGATTCGTCAATAATGTTTGTTTATGGTCTAGAATTTTTTAACTCTCATATTTTTCATCGTCTATTAGATACTCCCTCATTCTTTCAATATAAGTTGTGCACAAGTCTGTTAAGATAATAATTGAGTTTACTACATCACATTGAAAATAAATAAAAAACCTTCACTAATATAGTTTACGAGCATTGTCATTGGAAAGACAAAATCTTTTTATAGTCCTGGGAAAAAAGAGGATGTTTAGTACCCCCGCTCATAGCCTTTTATAAATACAAGTTAATTGTCTCAGAAAGCTCACAAAAGCTGAAATGCTTCTTTTTTTTTTCTCATTTGTTGACTAAACTAGGAAGCTATAGAGCATGTTTGCCGGTTGGCCTAATTTGTTAAAAATTGGTTTCTATTTCTTACGCTTAATTTTTTTTAAAAGTGGTTTTCATAAGCTAGAAGCACCAAATAATGATGTGTTTGCGGCCAAAAGGTGAGCTTTAGAGAATTTACTTTTAACTTTTAAATAATGACATGTTTGGCCAAAAACTGATTTTAAGTCCAAAAACACTTTGAAAAGCAAGGCCAAACACACTATATTTATGTAGATCAGAAATAGTATTCCAGCACCATAATTTTTTGCGGCATAAAATAATGCTTCTACCACAACTTGAATTGTCTTGTTGTTTATTAAGCACATGTCCAAGTTAGTGGAAACATTGCTGTAATGCTGTCCACCTTAGAAAATTTTGGTTACAGATTTGTCACAGTATATTGAACTTTTTTTTTTTGTTGAAAGAGCTCATGTTTCCTGTTTTTAGAGATTTATACTTGATTAGTATTGACGTTGTCGTAACCAGGGTTTAAAAACTCGGCCGAGTTGACTCGGTATCGTGACCTGCCGAGACACGATACACCGAGTTTTAAGGGTGACTTTTAAAAAGGCAAAAACTCGCCCGAGTAGACCAAGTCAACTCGGGTATCGAGTGACTCGGCCGATAAGACCGCACCCATCATACAAAAACTTACCTTAAATTTTGCGGATCTTGATTCGTGAAGAACACAGAGATATATCCTATTATCCTAGAAGGGAAAGGAGATGAGAGGATCCTAAATTGTTCATTTTCTGGGTAGGCACTTGGTAGGGATGAAGATAGATAGAGAAGGAAATCAGGAATTGTCATGTTTTGCGTAATGCTTAGGTTGAGATTTTGGGGGTGTCACGATTTGTTTAAGTTTTTAAAAGTAATATTGATATGTGGTAGTTTGGGGGGCGGCGTGGCTTATTGTAAGCCAGGTAGTGTCTTTTACTTTTTTTATTGTTTTTACATTTCCATTATTCATTTATTTTAGTCAATACTACTCTTTTTCTTTTTCATTTGGCGCTTACTTTTCCCTCCATTTGCTTCAACCTGTTATCAGCTATTGCTAAACACCTACTGTACCAACCGAGATTTTCATCATACTCTTAAAAACGTTGTTTTATACATATTTAGACATAATATAACATCATAAATAGTTAAAAATAAAAAAATAGCTATTAAAACGTCTAAAATAAAAATCAACCGCGACGACCGAGTTTGGTCCGCGACAAGCGGTTCAAGAGCGATACCGTGACACCGCGACAGCGACCGATACCGAGATTTAAAACCCTGGTCGTAACTCTTGCGTTTCTGCAAACAGATGGAATCTTGAAAACATTGGTACTCTGGAGCCTAGAAGAAGTGCCCTAGAGGATGATTTTGAGGAGGAGGAGGAGAAGGAAGAGGATGAGATGGATGTAGATGATGAACGTGAAAAGGTTTAAATTATATCCAACCTTATGATTTTTTGTCAATCAAACTGCCTGTGTCTATTCTCACTGAGTTGCATGTCTTTTTCAATCACAGGATTATCGTGGTAGAAGTCCGGTGAGAGATAGAGACAGGAGACATGATAGCCACAGATACAGGTTTGTACTTGAGGGATTTTGGCACTTTTATAAGCTGTCACTGTTTCTTGTGTTTTATCATATTATTACTGATGATGTTATCTTAATTATTTGTGTTGTTTTAACCATCATGTTATTGTTAGTTTGTATCTGTTAATTGCTTTTGAAATACATATTTGGCCAGCTTCCTCATCTAGTCCTGCACAAGAAAAATATTCGGTTATTTTGATGCAGTTTTGAACACGTAGAATTTCGTTCACATGTTGGTGAGAGATGATTTATAGTAGTATTTTTTTATTTTAATTTTATAATGACAGGGAAGCTGTTGACCATTTTATTCCGTTACACACTAATCACAAACACACACACGTGGAGAAATAGATAGATGAGGGCAGTTTTCTGTATGTCCTTTTATGGTATTTCTTGTTAAGTAGAGGTTCAGAACAGCTTCCAAAAGTAAACTATGTTGATCCAGCCAGGTTTCTCTGCACTGGCAGTGTGCAGTGAGAAGTATGATGGGTCGTACATCTATCCTACTACTAGTACTTCCATTATTTTAATTTGATAGTGGAATCAGTGATCACGGCCTTATTGCAACCGTTGTGCCATAAATGCAGCCGATACAGCATCACAATGCACTAGTTGTAACCTGATCGAAACCACGATTGCGATGCGGTGTTATTTGATCTAATTGTTTTCATTCCTTACGGGCCCTACATTCTAACATCATTTGTCATCACATCTTTTTTCCTTAAACAGTCAGCTAACCTAATTCAGATTTTTGCGCTACTTTTGCAAATTACTCTGTGTGTGTGTGTTCCACTCATGACATTGTCTCCATTTTGCTAATCAGAGACAAGGACTATGACCGAGACTATGATAGAGATCGTGGACGAGGCCGAGATAGGGACAGAGAGAGGGATAGAGATAGAGACTGGGACTACCGAGATAGGGACCGGGATCGTCATCGTATAAGAGATGATAAAGACTATGGTCGTGAGAGAGAGAGAGAAGGTAGGGAAAGGGATAGGCGTGACAGGGATCGTGGTAGGCGGAGGAGCTACTCAAGAAGCCGAAGTAGGAGTAGGGACCGCAAGGAACGTGATGAGGACCACCGCAAGAGGCATGCCCGAAGTCCAAGTCCTAGAAGGCATGGAGATGATGATGGTGGTGCCCCCGAGAAATCAAAGAAGAAGAAAGAGAAGAAGGAAAAGAAGGATGACGGAACTGACCACCCTGATCCTGAAATTGCTGAGGCTAACAAGCTGCGTGCGAAACTCGGGTTAAAACCTTTGAGAGTATAGATACAGTTGGACACGCACTTATTTCTGGCGGTTGATCTTTTATTTGTCAAGAAGTGCTGATTGCGCTGTGTAAAATTCTTCACATCTGCTGTTTTCATGATGTATGGAAGTATTGCTTCAGAACACATTTTGCGAAGTTTTTCACCTGTTGAGTTTCTTGTAAACTAAAATCCGCTTTCTTAAGCAGAACATCGACGTATCACTTGGATTGATGCCTGGTCATTACTAGCCAGTAACCACATTACATATGGATGACCCATGAATGATAGTGCCTCGTCTTTAATCTGTTGAACTGGTAAAAAACTGATTTTTATCAAATTATTAACAAAAACAATTACAAGTAATCTTAAAAATAATAATCTGGCTTTAGGTCGGGACGAGTTTGGGTTTGGTTCAGGATCGAGTTACAGGTCGGTTTGGTTCGATTTGGGTCATGTTAGGTTTGAGATGAATCAGGTTTTGGGTCAAGTCACAAGTCGGATTGGGTCATAACATTCGGTTATAACGGTTAACCTTTGGGACGGTTGAAGTCGGTTTCAATTTAGTAAATTTTCTGGTTCTATTAGGATGGTTCTTTGGATCGGGTCGACTTTTGCTAGCTCTTCTTCGCAGCAGAGTTACTGGTCTTTAAATCTCAACACCTCCAACGACCTATAAACATTAGACGGATGAAAGAGATTCGGTTTTAATATTTTAGTAAAACCCATGAACTTCCCATGTGCTATGTCTTAACATTTTGATCTTTAAAGCTTATGAAATTTTACCATGATGTGAACATTTTTATTTGAATTTAGTTATCAATTAAATTCTTAATTCGACATTATTGACCGGGATAGAGGGAATAGATAAAAGAGAATTTAGCAATACGAATAGGTGGCGAGCTCCCAGAGGGAACTTCCAAAAATTGACGGGCAAGTCCTACCGAAGTAGGGTAGGTAACTCACTCGCCTTAAAGGTGTGTTCATTGTTAGTGGTGTCGGCACGACCCGCCATCACTGTTCGTTCATCAACAGGTCGCCACGCACCCCTGACAGGACGGATTATTTATTCTTATGAACCACTGCCTTTATTTATAATGAAACTTTAGCCTTTCTTCTTTTAACTTGTCGATGTGGGACTAACTCAAACTCTTTTACAAAACCTACACTTCTTTTAGCCTTCTTTCATACAGTTGAGTAGTTGACCCCTGATATCTCACAGAATATTTGCTGAATTGAATTGAATATTTACTGATCACTAGCAATCTAGAATAGCTGAAATATTCGGGATACAATTCTGCGATTATTCAGCTATCAATAGGTCTTTATCCGTCACAAGCTTGTGACGAGTCAAATATCATCCACATGGGAGATAAGACAAAAAGTAGAATGCATTGGAAATCACAAATGATTTGTCTTTATCTTTCAATGTGAGTTTTATTTGACCCGTCACAAGCTTATGACGGATATCGGCCGTCACAAATGAGAATTTGTGTTCAACTATAGAGTTTCGGCTATTTGGCCATAACAGCAGGTTGAACTTGGTGGTGGTGGTGGTGATGGTAGTGAGATGAATACGAGGGAGAGTGTAAGAAGAGGCAAATGGCAGAAATATCATCGATTGCGTAGCCTCGTCGCTTCCGTTTCCATGCCCGCACTGCTTGATCTACCAGTCGTTTAGCGGCTTTGGTGTGGTTTGAGGTTGAAGATACAATCTCCACTGCTTCTTGATTAGAGATCACATCCCACACCTAGATTCAGAGAATTCAAATCTGTTAAAAGTTTTGCAGTTTATGAGAAATCAGAGCATATAGCTTTGAGAGAGAACAACCTGAGGGCGCGTAAAATTATGTTATTCAATACTCGGGTTTGCGTCAGCAGCACAAGGACACGGTTTTCCATGCTTATGACATAAAATGAAGTGTCATGCTATGTCGAAAGTAAGTTTTGTGCCGACTGGCGTAAAATGAAATGTACAAATAGGAATTAAGGCAAGAGTCACTATTACTGGCCCAAAACCATCATCAAACACTTCATTAACTTAGCATTTTTTTTTTTGGAATAAACTATTTCTTTTTCTATCACCGTACTCTGTATTAAGAATAACTATAATAGCTGAGCCTCAACCATCACCTTAAAGTTTTGGTTGAGATGGTTCATCTATCATGGTATCAGAGCCAGTGTGACCGAAGGTCACGAGTTCGAATCTTGGCAACCTCAAAAACCCTCGGAGTGGAAACCCAGCACACGGTACGGAGGAGCCTGTGCACATTAACCACTCTTCAAGCCCAATGGGCATTTGAGTGAGGGAGCGTATTAAGAATAACTATAATAGCTGAGCCTCAACCATCACCTTAAGGTTTTGGTTGAGATGGTTCATCTATCACTCTGTAGATACAAAGTCGGTCGCCTCATACTCCGAGAGATCTTCATATATGTGCAAAGTCAAACAAGAGACTTTGCTGGAGTGGGAATAGATCTCCCCGAGGATGCGGTTAACACATAACTTATATTCCGTATAGAACACACACACATCGAGAACAATTTATTAGCCCTACAACTAAATGAAGCGTGAATAGGGACTTCTACGGCCTCATACATGAGACGAGTCACTTGTAAGACTAGTTGTAACTAACTCTAGCAAATCAAAATCTGAAGGGCCAACAGTACATAACATAGCCGCCCTTCTCTCTATCCTGTTAGCTAAGCAACACTAACACTATCTGAAAAAGTCCGGCTGCTTTCATATTTAATAACTTACACTGTTAGGCCAACAAACCATGGCGATTAATCTACATGGTTTGTTGTTGTTTTGCTGTCATACTGAACATGACATCACTTATGTGTCCATCTACATTGAACAATTACGGCTTTACGATTTAAAATAGGAGGAACTAGAAACCTAAAGTTGCAAAATAATTGCAAATATGAGTAGAGAAAATCATTTACCCCGTCAGTAGCCAGCACAATGAACTGATCTTTGCTGGTAATATTCCTGTGTGTTATTTCAGGCATGGAAATGAGGCCAAAGTCCTTGATGCAATAATCGCCGAAAGCTCTAGACATAGCAAGTCCAGGTACTTCCTCATCAGGAAGCCACACCCGGTGGACACCCGGCTCATCTTCCAAGCAAAAAACCCGCCCATTGCACTGGCTTATTCGGTCCATCTCCTCTGTTTCGGGGAATCAAACTTCAGGACCACAGGGATTTAAAACAACAGTCTTAAAACAGTTAAATTAGTCAAATTCTAAAAACTAAGGTCATTAACATATCTGATTTTCGGGCTAAATTGTGTATAATAGAAGGTGGCAAACTCACGAGGCAAGTTGGGTTTGAAATCAATAGTCAGCTGCACAGCTACCATGTCACCATCTTCAGAAGTAGTGGCTAATACAGCGCGGGAGTCGCCAACATTAGCGATTATAATTTGTTCACCCTGAAAACATAAATCATGTCAAAAATCCTAAATCTGAAGTTTGAATATCCAGAAATGGATAACATAATGATGATGGGTTTTACTGATGTTAACAGAACCTGGTTTCCTCGAAGATAAAATCTAACCGCAAGACATATTATACAAAACACACCAAGTCACAAACTTCTTTATGAACTCGATTTTTAATCAGATCGAATTTTTAAAGAGCAATTCACCTTGGCAACTTGCTACCAAACTTTAACTTGCTTTAGGTTTGCAATATAGTCCAAACAAAGAAGAATATACTTAGGAAGGCACCTACTCCAACATTCATTCTGTTTGCCAGTCCACTACACACGACTACACGAGTACACGACAATCCATAGCCAAGCGCTTGCAACATTAGTTAAAAAAAGACCTATGTCCAAATGATGGTCGTCAACTCGTCATAAACCCATATACGTAGTAGTGTAGTACATCTCCGATTGTCAAGATTAATATTAGTGGAGAAGATGACAAGTTCGGGGTTCTGATTCCGAATTAGTCTCTAAGACCCAAACTTTCAAGGACAGTAGGACACAAACCATCCAATCCACAAATTATGAATAAAGAATTGAAAATGAAGTCCTTTATACACAACACATCATCAATTTTTGGTGGTGGGTAATGAATTTAGAAGTAAAGTAGTACATTATCCATTGATGTGAAAGGCTCTTACACTCATACCGAAAGTGAAATCCACAATCGGGTTTTTAATCTGAAGCTTAGAATACAATGGCCACATGTTCTAAGAAATCATGAGTCAAACCAAGAGTGTCTCAACTTTTTTAGTAGGACCTCCTATCACAAGGCCCTTCATGACATGGGGCATGGAGAATGCGGAATTCTCTAGATAAATGAAGGCGATGGAACCATATACACATTGTGCAGCCTCGGATAACTGCAGGACCACTAGTAATCGACCACTTACGGGGGATTCAAGTGCTGGAGACAAATTTATAATATGCATACAGAAATATTCGATCATGAAAGCAACGTGCTTTATGTTGTTGTAAAAAATGTTAATCTATAAAGGCAAGGGATTGGCTTAACGTGTGGGGTGACATAGTAAAGACTTACAAGCGTCGAATTTTCTAGATTTGTGTCATTCCCTTACCAAAAGCTTGAGAATTTTGTGGTGTTAAACTGTCCGTATCCCCATCATGTTACCCATTTTAGTGCCCATACCCGACTCCAAATAACTTTTTGAGGTATGATGCAGCCACGAGAGCTGTTATGAACTTACGACGCTGACTGGTTTCTAACACGTGTCACGAGTACTACTGCTAAATAATTTTACTTGCTAAGCATCTGCTTTACTCCATACCACTTGCTTGTTCACGGTTATCCTAAATTCCCAAGATGAAGCCACAGGCTACTAAATGAATGCAAACTATTTCTCCGTATTTGCTTTAATTAAAGTTATTGTGAACCCAAATAGAATTTACCTGTCGAACAACAGATAGGGCGGTCGTTCCACTGTAAAACGCGTCAATTTTGCTGTGATGCTCAAGTTCTCGATCAATTGCAGCACATGTTTTCAAGTAAGAATGCTTCCATATATTAAACCAATTTAACTTTTGATCGACCTCCATGTCAAAATCCGGGTCTAGCGCCATTTGAGTTACAGTTTCTTGCCAATTGCAAAGTAAATGTGGTGGCATTGATTCCCTCACTGTTTTTGCAACATAATGCCCCCACGGACCATGTCCATCAAAGATCCCGCAAAATACCATGTCGGGTTGACATCCATATTCCTGGCATATCGTACAAAGCAAACATCATCATAGGCGTTTCCAATGTAAAATATACTCCGTATACAATAACTATTGACATCTAAATAAATCATTGAGGACATCGCCTAGTGACTAAGATTGAAATATTGGTTACTTTAGGTCTCAGCTTCGAGTCTCCTCGTTTGTACCGTCTTTTGTGCCTCAATTACAGTTCTCAATCATTATCAAATCTCCACAGAAAAAAAAATCTCGTCTAAAACAGTAAGCAAAGTACTCCCTATATAATACACAACCTATCATGCATACGATAATAATCATGAGGATATTAAGGTATAGGACCATTTATTGAGCCTTATCAATCGGCTTAAACTTTTGGCGGAGATCGTATTTTCACATTGTATCAGAGCCTGTTGAGAGTGTTGACTGTTGACCCTCAATACCAAGTTCAATATCTAGAAGTCTCCAAATTAAAAAATCTCACAAGTGAAATATTAGCTCATGCTAAGGAGGGGCATGTGCATTATCCATTCTCAATGCCCGCCCGAAGGACATTCGAGTGAGGGGCATCCACACTTACTAGTTACTAGCATAATACATTTTGAAAAATTCTCGAGTACACCAGGTATACTAAGCCATCCTACACCTTAATTAATGAGAAACCTTATTTCTCATTTTATTTAGATTATACTTTATTAAAATAAAATGAAATTGAAATTGTTGAAGTAAGACATATATACCTCCCAAACAATGCAACAATCTTGATTAATACCTTTCTGACCCCTCTTCATAAAAACAGAAGCAAAATTATTGGACCCATCAACATTTAAAGTACCAGAAGATCTCAATATCATTTCATTCTTCTTAGCATCCTTAGCCATGGCTTCTGCAGCTTCTCTACCCACATCTCCATTTACTGAATTCTTCATTTTCTTAATTGATAATGACCTTGCCAACCCATTAAACATTGATGTCCAATGACCCATTTGCCCTTAGATCACCTACAATATTATTCAACATTCAACAACATACACCCACCAATCCAAATTTATATCATACAAAAAATATCATAGTTCAAACTTAAAGTGAATGTTTTGCAAGGGATGATGTGAGTTGGCTTATAAAGATAATAATCATACAAATATAAAATCCATTTATAATGGGTTTTTTGGAGGCATGGATATGGGATAAATCTAGAAGTGTGTAAAGTAGTCTTTTAGACTCTATCGATCTGTCCCGATCAATAGTTATCATTTTTGTGAAATTCGTAAAAGAAATTTCAAACAACGATAATTATGGTAACTATTAACCTGGACCGAAGGAATATGTATCAAGAAAGTAGAGAATGAAATATTTCATTAAATTCTAATACTTGTAAAAAGGAAATTTAGCCAAAAAGACAAGATAAACTAACAAAAGAATTTGTTAATATTGACAAAATGATTAATGATGAAATAACTTTTGAATGGATCAACAACACTAGATCCTATATTGAATATGAACCCCACTTTGCCATAACTTAAAATTATACTCGTACTAACTTAAAAGGCAGGGAAAAGCAGATATACTTTGATTAACCAAATTTCCCTCCAGAATATAATTAAACAAATCATATATAGAAATTAAATACGGAGTAGACATTTTTATTAATTTCTCCCAGAAAATGGGATTTTTTGAAAAAACCCATCATTTCTCGCAAGATAAAAGAAAAAGAGAAGTTAATTTTAGTTAAGGCCGTCTTAAGCTTACAAGTTACTCCGTACAAAGTAAACGTAGTAAAAATACTTGTAATATTAAATGAATCACGTAGCATAAAAAGATGTCGTCTTAACCTTTAAAGGGTTTCAACTCTGAAATGAGATTTTGTGCAAGAAGACACCTGTTATTTATATTCCAAGCTATTTGTTGCAACAATTAGTGGAGAGGGAAAGAGATAGAAAGAAGGATTTCAAAGAGGCGTAATGAAACACGATGAAATATGAAGAGAAAAGATGTGGTATTTCGAGGAAATGAGGTCAATGATGAAGCACAGGCGTCCATATTGTATGTATGTTTGCTTGTTGGTTTGTTTTGGTCTTTTGGATGATTTTATTTTGGGAGAAAAAGGAGAGAAGGAGAAGACATAAAGACGAGTAAGAGAAACTCTCGAAGTCAGCTAAACATTGACGGATACTCGAATAGTAGCCGTCTTAAATAAAAATTTGTGAAAAACTTGTTACGGGGTAGTATTACCATTGAGTATTTATTACTGTTACTTTGTGATAAGATTACAATACTGGCTGGGCCTGAGCCGCACCCATACATACGAATGAGAGAGTTTAGTTTATAAATGTGAGGACATCTTTTTCATATTCTTTCAATATGGGATCACATGTGATATTTATACTAGGTGAGCTCTTTATTTTCACATTATGGAATATGGATTAGTCATGCTAACGGTAAGGTTGTCGCTAATTGGTGTTAACAACTTGGGTTTTGGAGTTGATTAGGTTTTGATTGTTGATGTTTTATTACTTAAAATCAAGAGACAAATACCGCCTTTGGTTTGTGAATTGTGACCCCAATAACTTAGAATTGCCAAAGGTTCATGCTAGTCCTAGGGTGGTCCAATTTTATTGGTCATAGATACTCCGCGTATATATGGTTACTGATTGCTCAATAATTAAGGACGTGCTTATTAGGAGCAGTTATTAATTATAGTGGCAGGGGACAGTTTACTTCTATACATATCTGACCTTACCAATCACCATCCCTTCGTCCTCCAAACTAGCTGCATCTTTTTTACTATCTTCTCAAGTCCTATTGGTAAAATGGCTCATTCTCACTGACTCACCCGCCGTAAGAATAAGAGTTAGTTCAAGTGGTAAGAGCTTTTTTGGGGTCAATTATTACCCGTCATATAGAGCGCTCATTCTCACCGTCTATGTCTTTGTTAGTTGTTACCTTGACGGAATTTGTTCAAATTCTTGCTTCATTCTTCTCCTACAATCATTTTTTTTTCCCGTATTTGAATTGTGTTTTAAGTTAAATATTTATATTTTATGGTATTAATATATGCAATTTTTCATGAGATTTTGGTTAAGGGTTGATTTTCACCCTTTATCTAATTTAAGAGGCCTAATTACTTTCACGACCATCATATACTTTAATACTTACTCCATCTGAATCATTTGAATTAACTTTTATATACCCTAATTAAATTATGTCGATACTTTGATACAATATAAAAATCGTTTTTATTTCCTTCACCCTAAATGAAGTAGTGACACTGTCACACTAAGATAGTAACATACTCCCTCCTACCCACATCTAATGTCCCTTTTGGGATAAAGTAGAAAATTTATGGGGTTGAATAGAATAATAAAAAGTAATGGGTAGGGGTAAGATAATAGGAGAGAGGGTGTTATGAAATTGAATAGAATAATAAAAAGTAATGTATAGTTGAGTGAGTTGGAGGTAGATAAGTCCAAATAATTCATGGGAAAAAGCAAAAGGGACAATTTGATGGGTAAGAAATTGGGGCAAAAGGGACATTAGATGTGGGTAGGAGGGAGTAAATCTTAAATAAAATCAAGTAAACTGGACTAAAAAGCAATGAATAAGTTGAAGAAGGTTAGATATTTGAACACACGCATATACATATACGTAATGTCCATGCATGGCGTGATACACTGTGCCAAACGTCACATTGAGAATGATGGACGGTGAATAAAGCCACGAATCATATTTAAAGTAATTGTTTTCAATTAGTGGATTAAGAGAAGAGCCCCTAATGACTAAATACTACGGATTCCACTTTCAATCAACGACTACATAAATTGCCATTAATAGTAAAATAAAGGTATTACGTAGAACTCACTAGTCACTGCGGAGTATATATTAACCCAATAATTCTTCTATGAGACGGTATTATACTGTGAAATGGTCTCATTATATAAAAAACAACCCATTTTGGCCATTTATTAGCACTAAGTAAATAATTTTTTCATTGGACTGTATCACAGGGTAAAATCGTCTTATTCTACAATTTGTGATATTAACCAACTACTAGGGCTGGGCACCGGTCCAGAACCGGACCGGACCGGACCGGAACCGGAATCGCCAAAAATGTTGGACCCGAATATAAAAATACCGGACCAGGACCGGACCTGAAAAATTCCGGTCCAGGATCGGACCGGACCGGTTGGACCGGAATTATTTCTAAATACCCATTTTTTCATATTCCGGTCCAAAAATCCGGACCGGTTGGACCGGAATGGACCGGAATAATAAGCACACAATGTATTTCTAATTAATATTTTTAGGAAAAAAAATAAAATAAAAATAATTCCGGTCTTTCCGGTCCGGACCGGAATTTTCCAGTCCAAGACCGGACCGGACCGGGAACCGGAATTTCAAAAAAATGTGGACCGGGGACCGGACCGGAATTTTTATTTCCGGTTCCGGTCCGGACCGGTCCATTTTTCCGATCCGGACTGGATTTTGCCCACCCCTACTACTAATGATTAATTACTAGGGTCGTTTAACATTAGAGGAAGCGGAAAGGACACGTTGCTATAATTAGGAAGACGTTCTTACATGGGGGCGGCAATATCTCCTTGGGTTTTTTCCACTAAAGGGCTACTTGATCCTATTTTTTTCGACTGAAGGTAGTTGAATTAAACTGAATTTAATTGAGTTGAACTGAACTGAAATTAAGTTCTGCTAAGAACGTAATTAGGTATAAAATCAAACGTGCCTTCTCATTAGCAATTGTATCGGTATTTATATTACATTAGAAATAAGGGTTTCCTAAAGCCGAAGAAACCAATATATTAAACATAAATACGGGCTAGCCCATGATAG